>AWOL01S0029966.1:0-12247 GCA_000715115.1 Nicotiana otophora
CAATCACTCACTCGACCATAAAAGCCTACGGGCTATAATACCTCGAGTTCAAGTTCGAGCAATTACTCACTCGACTATTAAGCCTAAGGGCTATTTTACTTCGAGTTCGAGCAATCACTCACTCGACCATAAAAGCCTACGGGCTACAATACTTCGAGTTCGAGCAATCACTCACTCGAATATTAAGCCTAAGGGCTATCTTACTTCGAGCAATCACTCACTCGACCATAAAATCCTACGGGCTACAATACTTCGAGTTCGAGTTCAAGCAATCATTCACTCGACTATTAAGCCTAAGGGAGATCTTACTTAGAGTTCGAGCAATAGCTCACTCGACCATAAAAGCCTACGGGATACAATACTTCGAGTTCGAGTTCAAGCAATCACTTACTCGACTATTAAGCTTAAGGGCTATCTTACTTCGAGTTCGAGCAATCACTCACTCGATCATAAAAGCCTACGAGCTATAATACCTCGAGTTCGAGTTTGATTAATCATTCACTCGACTATTAAGTCTAAGGAATATCTTACTTCGAGTTCGAGAAATCACTCACTCGACCATAAAAGCCTATGGGCTAAAATACTTCGAGTTCGAGTTCGAGTTCGATCATTCACTCACTCGACTATTAATCCTAAGGGCTATCTTACTTCGAGTTAGAGAAATCACTCACTCGACCATAAAATCTTACGGGCTACAATACTTTGAGTTCGAGTTCGAGTTCGAGTTCGAGTTCAAGCAATCACTCACTCGACTATTAAGCCTAAGGGCTATCATACTTCGAGTTCGAGCAATCACTCACTCGACCATAAAAGCCTATGGGCTACAATACTTCGAGTTAGAGCAATCACTCACTCGACTATTAAGCCTAAAGGGTATTCTACTTCGAGTTCGAGTAATCATTCACTCAACTATTAAGCCTAAGGACCAATACATCGAGAGTTTGAGACTTTGTTCTTACTTAATGCAGACCTAAAGGGTTCCATTATTCCAAGTTCAAGTTGTCTCAAACTTAGCTCAAAGATCCGCCATAAATCTGTATGGGATATATTACTACAAGTTCAAAACATACGCGAACTTAGTTACAAAAATAGTGCAGTCATGGCGTCGGTCAAGCTATCCGAAGCCTCGTACATATTATTTCTCAAGGACTCGCCCTTGCGTGTCTAAAACACCTAAGGGTTTTTATTCTAAGTTCAAGCTAATATTCGCTCGATTACAGAGGTTGCAACAACAAAATCTTCACAAAGGCAAAAGCACGTTTGAGCATAAAACTGAGAAGGCATTCAAAAGAAGTTTTTTTTATTAACAAAAAAGGTTATGTACAAGAGACCGATCAAAGCCTTGCAAAAGGGAAACTAGGTCCTAACTACGACCGATGTCAATATCTTCTTCGGGAGCAACTTCCCCTTCAGGCTCCTCACCGAACCCGCCTCGTCTTCGTCACCAAAGGAGGCTAGCTACCTGGCTTCAGCCTCAAGCACCTTAGCTCGGGCTATCTCCTCAGAAAGTTCAAAACCTCGAGTGTGGACTTCCTCGAGGGTTTCCCTCCGGGATTGGCACTTTGCCAAGTCAATAATCTGTTTCTCTCGGTCAGAAGCCTCCCTTAGCTGCATTGGGCAGCCTCGGCATCGGCTCGATACATAGCAATGGACTTGTCCGCCATGACTTTTGTTGTCTCGATCTTCGCCTTGGACTTAGCAAGCCCGGTTTCAAGCTCCTCGATCCTCCTGGCTTGGGCCAAACTTTTCTCCTTGATGCCCTAAAGTTGAACATCGGCCAATAATAGTTTGGCCAAGATAGCTTCTTTTTCTGTACCCAGGCGGTCCATAGTCTCCTTCCACCGATCACACTCGGCCTTGATCAGATCGACTTCTCCCCGAAGCAACCCGATCTTTTCGACCTTATGTTGCAGCTGAGATAACGAAGTGTTAACTTCCACAGTTGGGTTGAGTCTATACTCTAACAAAAGGTTTCTCACTTGTTTATCTAGCTCGGCCTCTTCCTTACGAGCCTTGGCCAAATCTGCTTGAAGATCCTTTATAATTTTGTCATTTTGGCCGCAAAGAAGCTTCAGAGCATTCCTCTCCTCCGAGACCTTTTGGAGCTCGGTCTCGTACTAGCTGAGATCGGCTCGAAACTTGGCAAGGGCCTACACAAAAAGGGAAAAGCGCAAGTCAGATTTAGAAAAGAATAAAGAAACAAAATGCAGTAAACAAATCATTACCCGAGATATGAAACGTCGGGCCTCTTCAAGAAGAATAAAAGCGTTGCTAATATATGAGGCATCATCGACTCCAGTAAAGCAGTCCCGAAAGGGATCCCCTACGCTAGAGCCTCCGCCCATATCAGGGGTCTTCAACTCTCGAGCTTCCCTTAACGCCTCCTCATAAAAAGTCAGAAGAGAAGGCAAGTGACCTGCTGTTATGGTCCTGAGCAAGTCGCTCGGGATGCTCTGATCGATCGTCGGGGTATCAAAACCGGCCCCGTCCGGTGTAGCCGTCATCGGCTCAAAAGGTTTGGCTTAGGGTCCTCGGACTGCGAGGCAGTTTTCCGCTTTTTGTCTTCCCCCGGTTTTGGAATGGGAGACTTGGTTCCTTCCTCACCACTTGAAGGCCTCAAAACGGCATCCTTGGTCAGGCCTGCATGAGAGAAAATTAGTAACGAATGGAGCATAAAAATGTTTCAAAAACATGAAAAAAGGCCCTTACCGTGATTCTTGGCCTCCCACCTACCTTTTGCCAAATCACGCCATGCGCGTTCGGCATACGAGGAAGTCGAGGCTAACTTTCGAACCCAATCCTTGAGATCGGGTACCGCTTGAGGCATCCAAGGAACAACTGCATATTGGAAGGGGATATCAGATAGAGTCGAATAAAGATACGAAAAACAAAGTTTAAACAATCACTTACGGTTGAAGTTCCACTCCTCGGGGAACGACATCTTCCCTTCTAGGATAATGTCACGGGTCCTTACCCGAATAAAACGGCCCATCCAACCCCGATCCTTGTCTTCATCGATGCTCGAGATTAAGGATTTCGTTGCCCAGCGGTGGAGCCTGATTAGTCCTCGATAGATTTGAGGCCGATACAACCGCATGAGGTGATTTAGAGTAAACTCTAGCCCATCTTCCTTGTTAGAGAAGAAGCACAATACAATTACTATGCGCCATAGAGGAGTCAATTTGGCCGAGGGTGACCTCATATCTTTTGAAACAATCAATAATCACTGGGTCGAGGGGACCCAATGTGAAGGGTAAGTATAAACACTTAAGAACCCCTCCACATGAGCGGTGATGCTCTCTACGGGAGAAGGAATTTGCAACACAACTTCGGGACCCCAGTTGCAGTCCCTCCTCACGGCCTCGAGTTGGCCCTGTGTTATCGAGCACATGTACATCAACACATGCTCACATCGGTCCGGGATCGATGAAGGGTTTTCGACCTTGAAATCGGACATTAGAAAACACGGGCCAGGAACATACTCGTGGGGAAGCGGCTCCGCCGGCACCTTGCCCCCGGACGGTCGGGAAGAGGAGCAAGAAGCCTTCACCT
This sequence comes from Nicotiana otophora, assembly GCA_000715115.1. Classification (NCBI taxonomy): domain Eukaryota; kingdom Viridiplantae; phylum Streptophyta; class Magnoliopsida; order Solanales; family Solanaceae; genus Nicotiana; species Nicotiana otophora. The sequence continues at coordinate 3,553 of AWOL01S0029966.1, forward strand.
TCTGCGGTATAATTTTTGAGATTTTTGCCATTGGTGTATGTAAAAGAGGAGCGAAGGAAGATAAAAGGATGGCGGTTTCAACGCTGATGAAGAAGACTCTACAAGCGGCGAAATAGAGACTAAAAGAGTGAGAAAATTTGGGGGTTTGATTAGAGCAAAAGATAAAGTTTGATTTAATGAAGCAGCGGTTATTTATAGGCTGAACAAAGGCGGTTCAATATCGGTGAATGGCTGAAATCATCTGACACGCATTAAATGCCTCGGTAAACTGAACTGACGGGACAGCTACCACATGCGTCACGGTCGGACTCGATGCAAACGTCAGTATATATCTAATCATGTCATTTCTCGTCACATCCTTTTCTAAAAACGAGGGGACTATCTGTATACAGTAAAAACCGATTAATCCGTCGTACAGACTAGTCGAGATGATAATATTTTGGTCGAATGGCATCTTCGTAATATCAGGTTGAGGGTCGAAGTGAGGTCATCGAGCTTCGAGTTCTAAGACCGATCAATGATATGCTCGGTATCATTATCGAGCTCGTATCCAAATTGAACTACGAGGCGAAGCGCAATTGTCGAGCTTTAGATGCATAGACCGACCGATGCCGACCCCGAATCAATACCAGACTCCGAGTCAGAATCGATCTCAAGTCAGGGCCGGGGGCTCGAGTCAATACCGAGTTCGAGTCATTATCGAGCTCAGAAACAAGAGTCGTTGCAACCGCACTAGGGGAGAGAATCGTGGAGGGAATTAGGGAAAAACTGATTTATCATGGGTTCCCCACTATGTATTTTTTATTATATCTAAAGTAGGACCTCTCCACTATAAGAAAGGGTGATTGTTGTTTCTAGAGGCATCAAGTCATTTGCACATTGTAACAAAAGACCACTTTTCTTATTGAAAGATCAATCATTTGAGCTCATTTACTTTATCTTATCTAGTTCATTCATTCTTCTTTCTCACCGTGTTATCTTTCATTCTTATAGTCAAGAATATATGTATTTCTATTTTTCTCTTCGATTTGTGTCAAGTTATATCACGTATCCTTAGAACTATATACAAATTCAACTCTATCCGATTTTCCGGGTAAACAAGCACATTTTTACAAAGTCGAAGAACTGGAAAAACAAAATGAGTAAGAATTTTGCATTTGATTTGGCATTGAATTAAAAATCAAACGAAACTGATAGAAAAGAAGATATATTTTTACAAAGTTGGCATAATACCTATTTTACCCTTCTAATGTGAATTTCTTTTGCGGATCTTTTTTTTGGGGCAAGCAATCCATTACACACCTTAGCTATGACCTTCGCGGAGCGACCATGACACATATTAAAAGAAAAAAAAAAAAAAAAAAAAAAAAAGGGAAGTCAAAATATACCCATGTACTTTCGAAAATGGTCTAAGAATACCCCTCGTTATATTATTGGGTTATTTATACCCTTGCAGTCATACTTTGGGTTCAAATATACCCCTCATTTAAACAGAGGGACATGTGTCATCGTCCTGTTGGTCAATTCTAAATATCTCCTAATTAATTAAAAAGACTCATTACCCATANCGAAAATGGTCTAACAATACCCCTCGTTATATTATTGGGTTATCTATACCCCTGCAGTCATACTTTGGGTTCAAATATACCCCTCATTTAAACGAAGGGACATGTGTCATCGTCCTGTTGGTCAATTCTAAATATCTCCTAATTAATTAAAAAGACTCACTACCTATACCCGAAAAGCAATTTTCTAAAGCAATACTTTTGTAAAAACTGGAATAAACTGAAATTATTTTTACTAAAAGTTGAAACAAATGAAAATATTTGTTTTTCAGTTTTTACAAAAAACTGCTTTAAAAAAAATGAAAAATATTTTTGTAAAAACTGAAAAAAAAATTGAAAAGCAATTTTCTAAAGCAATGCTTTTGTAATAACTGGAAAAAAACTGAATGTTTTTTAACTAAAAACTGAAAAAATCGATTTTCCAGTTTTTAGAAAAATATTGCTTTAAAAAAAACTGAAAAATAATTTCTAAAGCAATTGTTTTTGTAAAAAACTCAAATAAAAAATATCTTCTTTTTTTCAGTTTTTAGTTAAAAATATTTCAGTTTTTTCCAGTTTTTACACGCTTTAGAAAATCGATTTTCAGTTCTTTTTTTTTAAGTTTTTACAAAAATATCTTTTTAGAAAATAATTTTTTATTTTTTTTAAAGCAGTTTTTTTGTAAAAACTAGAAAAACAATATTTTCGTTTTTTAAATTTTTAGTAAAAAAAAATCAGTTTTTTTCTTGTTTTTACAAAAAAAATTGCTTTAGAAAATTATTTTTCAGGTATGGGTAATGAGTCTTTTTAATTAATTATGAGATATTTAGAATTAACCAACAGGACGATGTCACGTGTCCCTCTGTTTAAATGAGGGGTATATTTGAATCCAAAGTATGACGGCAGGGGTATAGATAACCCAATAGTACAACGAATGGTATTCTTAGACCATTTTCGAAAATAGAAGAATATATTTTGATCTTTGCCGAAAGAAAAATAAAGAGCACCTTGTCTTCTGGAAAAACCGACTCCAATATTATGATCTGTTTCCACAGAGTCAACCTTTTCTAATAAGTTTCTGNCTGATGTGGAAAGCATTCTCGATGTTACATTTGGAAGATTTGGACCAGTTACAAGGAGCAAAGCAACTTATTTAAGACAACAAGCACTACGAGTGTCGTCCTCATCAACCACTATTTTCGGATCTTCATCCTCAAAAGGAGCAAGATCCTTCACGAACGCATCTGAAGAAGGAAGCGATGTTGCTGAAAAGATTAAGAAAATTCTTACTCTGCTTGACCTCTCTAGGTCCAAGAACTCTGTTGTGAAGGAAGATGATAATATTTCAAGCGATGGATCCTCTCCACTGATACCGCATAGTGTGAGCCTATCGATAATCAATCTGTGTGATAATCCATGCTACTCTCCATCGTCCATAACAATCATGCAAGCCATGGTAACAAACACTTTATCTGTCGAGGAGTAGTTGGCAAACTTGACGGAAGCAATCGCTGGCTTGACCAAGTGTATGCAAAATCAAGATTCTAGAATTGACAAGCTAGCAGACAGGGTGAGAATATTGATGAAAGAACAATCCACCCATGCACCTTGCAAGCTCCCAAAAGTTCCAAAGAGTGATTCTCCCCCAAGAAAAGTTGCATCCGTTAAGGCTATCCCTGTCTCATCTGAAGCGATGATTCCAATCAATAAACGGAAGGAGTTCATTGAAGGAACTATTAAAAATAAGTATGAAGTTGTTGCCAAGTTCTCCCTTACATACGCAAAGTCGTACACCGCAAGGATCGATATGTTGAAGATGCACGCTGCCTATCAACCTCCAAATTTCAACAGTTTGGCGGTAAAGGCAATCCAAAGCAATATATGACGCACTTCGTTGAGACATGCAACAACCCCGGGACTTATGTAGATTACCTCATCAAGCAGTTTGTCTTATCGCTAAAAGGAAATACTTTTGATTAGTATACATACCTCGAGGCGGGATCTATTGATAGTTGGGATCAACTATAGCAAGATTTCCTCAATCGATTTTATAGCACAAGGCGCACTGTGAGCATGGTGGAACTCACAAATACTCATCACCGGAAGGGTGAACAATTATCGACTTTATCAATCGTTGGAGGAATGCAAACCTCAACTATAAAGACGGGCTTAGTGAAGCTTCTGGCATAGATATGTGCATCCAAGGCATGCATTGGGGACTCCGCTATATCTTGCAAGGTATCAGCCTAGCACATTTTAAGAACTTGCAACTCGTGCCCATGACATGAAGTTAAGCATGGCCTCCACTGGAAATCAAAGGCTGCCTATCTATGAGCCTCGCAAAGGAAACGACAAGCAAAAAGTAAGGAAATGGAGCAAGCTTGTAGCCAAGTCTGAAAACAAAGAAGCTATGAATGTCAACACATCACCTGTGAAGTTCATAACAAAGGTGAGCAAGATGCAGAATATGGAATCCACTTCTTTTCAAGATAAACCAAGTAGAAAGTTAACTCTAAAAGAAATGAAAGAGAAGGAGTACTCATTCCTGGATTTCGATGTGCCAGAAATATTTGAAGAACTCCTCGAGTTAAATCTCATTGGTCTTCCAGAAATGAAGCGGCCAAATGAAGTTGGTAAAATGAATGACCTAAATTACTGCAAATACCATCGACTTGTGATCCACCCTCTGGAGAAGTGTTTACTTTTCAAGGACAAAGTTATGGACTTGGATCGTGAAAAGAAGATCGTGCTTGAATATGATAAAGCAAGCGCAAACCAAGTCTCTATCACCTTTGGCTCATTCAGTCCAGATGAATTATGTAGTTTTAAAAAGAGTAAAGATGAAGAATTACTGGAGAACAACAAAGTTGAAGTTGATCAACTTGATGATGATGAAGGTTGGACGTCGGTGACTCGTCGTAGACGCCACAAAAGTAGCCCACATTAATAATTTATAGAACAACCAACAATGAAAATGATGGTAAAAAGAACAAGGAAACAGAATCCCATTAAACATTTGAATAAGGCAAAAGTGGAGGTGCACCACCCTCAAAAGCCACAACATTGAGTGACCTAAGAGGAATTTTGTTGCAATGCTGAAAAAGGGGAAGAAAAGAGTGATGACCTACCATTGGCACCATATTCATAAATGCTCATCGAGTCTATTCCTCAAGAATTTAATGTTTGCGAGAAAAATGTTATGTTCACAAATGGCGATCTTCTACTAGGTGAAACTACTCACAATCGCATGTTGTACCTGGTTGGCTATATATGCGATGAAAGGATAAATTGAATTTTGATTGATGGAGGATCCACAGTGATCATCTTGCCAATTCGCATTATGAAAGAACTTTGTATTCCCATGAACAAACTTTCAGAAAGTCATGTCATGATTCAAGGATTCAACCAAAGGGGGTAGAGAGCCATAAGTGCGATCAGGTTTGGAATAACCATTGAAGATATACAATTAAGTGCATGGTTGCATGTGATCTATGCAAAGACTTCATACAATGTCTTTCTTAGAAGGCCTTGGATATATAAGAATAAAGTGGTTCCATCTACTTACTATCAATATTTGAAGTACTACGAGGGAGGAGTCGAGAAGAAGATAGTTGCTAGTGACGAGCCATTCATCGAGGTTGAATCACACTTCTCCGATGCAAAGTTCTACTTGAAAAACCACATTGTGAAGGAGCTAAAAGCTGATGATGTCATGAATGGAAAGAATGAATCGTCCGTGACTAAGAGAGCTGAGGTGATTACCGAAAAAATGAAAGATATTGCTGAGGAGGTGAACCCTAGCTCAAATAAATCTTATAAAGGGAACATTGTGTCTCACGGCAAGAAAGTAAATCCTACGCTTCGCTATGTCCCTTGAAAGAAGAAAGATGAGGGAGAATCAGCCAAACTCCCAACTAATATGCTAAGGGAGTTAACTCTTCCGATCGTTTTTCTTNCACATGGTATGACATTTATATGCACATGCATGACATTATAAATTTTTCATGATTCACAGAGCTATTCAAAATTACAGGTTGTGTTCTTTACTCCATGTTTCTTTCATGGCTTTTTATATACTACTTTCATGCCTTACATACTCGGTACTTTATTTGTACTAACGTCCCTTTTGCCTGGGNCGACTTTGGTCAACGCTTTAAGTAAACGACCTCGGAACCGGGACTTGTCGGTTCCAATAGGTTCATATGATTATATTAGACTTGGGCGTATATTGGGATCTAGTTTTGGATGACCCGGGAACGTTTCAGCGCCTAATATTGATAGTTGGCACCTTGAAGGTTTTAAAGTTCTTTAAATTTGGTTTAGAGTAGGTTTTGGTGTTATCGAGGTCAATTTGGGATTTCAATCATGGGAATAGTTCCGTATGGTGTTTTAAGATTTGCACGCAAAATTTGGAGTCATTCCGAGTAGTTTAAGTATGTTTCGGCGCATTCGGAGTAAATTGGAAGAACTTGAAGTTCATAAGTTGATTCAATTTGGTTTGGGGTGTGGTTCTTAGTTTTGGTGTTGTTTTCCACATTCTGAGGGTTTGAGCAGGTCCATATCATGTTTATGAACTTGTTGGTATGTTTGGGCGGGGCCTCGGGTGTTAATCGGATGAGGCGCAGACCAAGTTTTGGACTTAGAAGAAATGGCTGAAGCATCTAGCTTCTGGTGTAATGCATTTGCGGAAGGCCAGCCGCAGGTGTGAGCTCGCAAAAGAAAGCCATCAACCACAAAAACAGCCAAGCAAAGTCTGCCCAGGAATCACAAAAGCGGTGGGAGGACCGTACCTATGGAGGCACAGATACAAAGTATACGATCACAGAAGCGGGGAAGGTGCAGGTGCGACGAGCTCACCGCAGAAGCGAGCCACTGGTCGCAGAAGCAAGGGAGACAACTGAGGGGAGGAAAACATCTGCGAGTCCCTTTCCGCAGATGCGGTCAAGGAGCCGCAGAAGCAGAAGTCCCGGAGGTAGTGAGCTTCATTTATTATAGGATTTAAGCCATTTCATTCATATTTTGGGCGATTTTGGAGCTTCTTGAGTGGGGTATTCACCGAGAAATTTGGATGTAAGTTAAATACATAGATTAAGGGTTGATTTTAACATGAAAATTTGTGAAAATTATAGGTTAAGGTGAAAAACCTAGGTTTTGATAAAAATGGGATTTAACCACAAAAATGGTTATGGGCTTGAGTGAAAATTATATATTTGAATTCGTGAGGTTATGGGTAACAACTTTCTTCGAACATTTTCGGAATCCAGGCACGTGGGCCCGAGATGAATTTTAGGAACCTTCCAATTTGGGTTGGGCAATTACTCTAATAGTTAAATTATGAACTTTTGAACATGTATTGATTTATTTATATAACATTTGACTAGTTTTGGGTCGTTTGGCACCAAGTTGAGGACTTAAAGCATATTTGTGGATCAGGAGTGAGCTTGAGAACGAGGTAAGCCTCTCGACTAACCTTGTAAGTGGGAACCCATCCCCTTAGGTGTATTTTTATTGTGAATTGTATGTGTGGGGAGCTATGTACACACTAGGTGACTAGAGTTCGTGTGTAGCTATATTCTATGTGATATGCGGATAGTCTTAGGCTTACACCATACTTTGTTGGCTCTATTATGTTGATCACACATATTAATTGTCTTAATTGGAGTTGAGATCAAGGATTTGAAGATCTAAAGTCTCCAGATTAAATTTCTTATGTGTGGGGAAAAATGGAAGAATTTTATAATAACTTCGAGAAATCTATGTCCACTCGCGTTGCAAGTATTTCCGCGAGCGAGGTAAATTTTCTCGACTCTAATGGGAGCGGGTCGTTCATCTCGGTAGGTTAATAGATGCATCTATGGTTCATGTCGTTTGACCCTCGGCAGTGCACACAGTATATACATATATTTTGGATCGGGTCGTACGACCTCGGCATTTATGGTTCTTGATATGATTTTATTGTCTTGAGAGGTTACAATTGTTTAAATGATGGAAATCAACTTGGGATTTATTATTAGTGATAGAAATATTTGTTTATCGCTTGTCAGGGAGATTTATGGTTGTTTACATAATTCATACTTATATAGAATTTCGGTATTTTATTGTTAGCCCATAGTAAGTGTCGAAGTCGACTCCTCGTCACTACTTCTTCGAGGTTAGAGTAGATACTTTCTAGGTGCATGTTGTTTATGTACTCACACTACACTTTTGCACTAACCGTAGAGGATCTGAGGTAGGTGTATATGGACATCATCCCGGCACACACTCCTGATACATGGAGACTTAGCGGTGAGCTGCCTTCCGAGCCGTTCTGCAGCACGCGAAGTGTTTCTTTGTATTTACTGTATGTCTACTTTATTTCAGACATTAGTTTAGTGTTTTGTGTATTATACTAGTAGCTCATACACTTGTGATACCAGATCTTAGAATTTTTCTAGTAGACACATAATGACGTTTGAGTATTTATTTCACTGCACTTGATCTTACATCTGTTATATATTATTTTATGAAATCTTCTCACCTCTTACTTAAGTAATAATTAAAAATCAACTATTTCAAAAATGTTAAAAGTGTAGATACAAAGTTAGTTCACTGTTTGCTTAGCGATGATGTTGGGTGCCATTACGGCCTATAGAAAATTGGGTTGTGACAATATAATATCAGAGCACTAGGTTCACGTAGGTCTCACAAGTCATAAGCAGGCCTAATAGAGCATTGCAGATCGGTGCAAAGACTTTCATACTTATCTTCGAGAGGCTATAGAGTATTATGAAACTACTATTTCTTCATCTCCTATAGTTCAGTTGATGTGGTGCTAAGTATCTCTCTCTTATTCTCTCACAGAAGGTGAGAACGCACGCAACAGATGTACTCAACCGTGGAAGAGCTACTCCTTCTGTCGCTAGAGGTAGAGGCAGAGGCCGGGGGATGGCTCCAGCTCGTGTTAGAGGATGAGGATGTCCTAGAGTTGCTCCAGCTATGCCACTAGTGGATCCAGTAGAGGATCCTATTATTGAGGAGCAGGAAGAGGTGCATTCGGCACAGCCATCCCCGGTGGATTTCATGTCCGAACCAGGAATCCGGGAGGTCATAGGTCGTTTGCTACAGTTCATGGACTCTATGACTCAGGCTTGTTTATTTCCATCACGTGCAAC
>AWOL01S0029972.1:0-17139 GCA_000715115.1 Nicotiana otophora
GGAGGTTAACCCTATTCTTCAGGAGGGATCCTGCTGCCTTTGACTTGAACTTGAAAACTTAAAGTTGACCATATTCTTCAGGCGGGCTCCTGATGCTTCTCTAACTTGAACTTGAAAACTTAAAGTTGACCCTGTTCTTCAGGCAGGCTCCTGGTGCCTTTGACTCAAACTTGAAGTGAATTCTGAAATGACTTCCCTCGTTCTCCAGGTGGGTGCATGCTACTGACTTGAAACTTGAAGTGAATTCTGAAATGACTTCCCTCGTTCTCCATGTGGGCGCCTGCTACTGACTTGAAACTTGAAATAACTATGAAATGAATTCCCTCGTTCTCCAGGTGGGCGCCTGCTACTGACTTGAAAATTGAAATAACTTTGAAAAGAATTCCCTCATTCTCCAGGTGGGCGCCTGCTACTGACTTGAAACTTGAAATAAATTCTGAAATGAATACCCTCGTTCTCTAGGTGGGCGCCTGCAACCAGAACAACAAAACGAACAAAGTTTTCTGCCCCGGTTTGCACAAGGAAGATTTGTGAGTTGTTAGCAGAACTATAAATCACCTATGCTATTGATGGAGGATGCAATGATGAGAATAAAATTAAAGACTCGACTAGGATGTGTGTCTCCTGTGAGTAAAACCAAGAACATTTTGACTAGCAAATGCGTCTGCTAAAAAGATCCTGAATGACCCAAACTAGGAAGTGCGTCTCCTAGGGATGGACTCAAATGACCCAAACTAGGAAGTGCGTCTCCTAGGGGTGAAATTGCAATTTAGGATGTTTGTCTCCTAAAAGTATGACCTGAAAGACTCAAACTAGGAAGTGCGTCTCCTAGGGATAAAACGTGAATGACCCAAACTAGGAAGTGCGTTTCCTAGGAATGAAACCTTTAACACAAAATTAGGAAGTGCATCTCCTAATAAGTGTGGCCTGAAAGATTTAAACTAGGAAGTGTGCCTCCTGGATATGGGATTGGGCTTGAGGAAAACCATAAATGTAGCTTGACTAAATTAAAAACTGACCATATTCTCCAGGCGGGACCCCTGAACTCAAGGAAAACTAACGATTACCAACCTAACAAAATTGAAAATGGCCCTATTCTCCAGGCGGGACCCCTGAACTTTAAGAAAACTAAAGATTACTAAAACTTACCCTATTCTACAAGCGGGACTCCAAAACTTAAGAAAAGCCAAAGATTCCTCTCAACTAGGGATATGCCTAGGAGGTATGGTTCTTCTCAACTAGTTAACATGCCTAAGAGGTATGATCTTCTCAATGGCCTTTGCGTTAGCAGAACTGAGGCATTACACCTGAAAAATTAAAGCTTCCAAGCTTTGATATGAACATAGCCTTCATCCCTGTTTTAGATAAAGAAAACTTGTGAGTTTTAAACATGGTGGTTAGTTTGTGGCTTTGACTTCGAGGGCGATTTCTCTTGCACTTGTCATGATCAACTTGGACTTCAACTTGGAAGACAGTGCTTGTTATCGGCCAACCACTTTTCCGGACAACCCTTATCACAAGAAATATTCCTGATTCGTTCAAGTCCAATACCTTATACCCGATGCATTGCACTCGTATTCTAACATTCACCAAATCTTTGCATTTTACATCAATCCCAAAGAACATCTATTATCACCAACTCAGTGCATACACTATCCTCCCATGTCTTATGCCATTTTGATGTACTTGCCAGACTCTTCTTTGTGTGATTAAAAAGCTGGTAATAGATTTTGAAGTCATTTCTCACTTGTTTCGACAAAAATAGACTCAAGATGGACTTAAACAAAACAAGAGGAATAAAGTAAGGAGAAGAACGAGAAGAGATGGTATCTAACAAGAAAAATTTTACCTAGGAAAAAGAACAAAGTAGAAACTAATCTGATTTGAAAGCTAGCTCTACTGGTCATGACATGCATTTTGGATTAAGCAGCCTGATCTGTCAAGCGAGTCTAATCTTCAACTCTTGTTATACCTCTAAGCTGTGAGAGTGGGCTTCAATGATCCAATTGTCCTATCTGATCCACGAACCTTAGTCGACTTGTGGTGCCCTGGAGGGTTTTTACCATCAAGCCTCTCTCATTTTGTTCTTTTTCTCAACTCACTGTCGCCTTATGGTGCCCATGAGGGTTTTCACCGATAAGACTTTCTTGTTTTATCATTTTCTCTCTTTGTGCTGAGAACAAGGTATTACCCATGATACAAGAAGACCATACTTTTACCACACACTTGATTTGGTATCCCCAAAGATTGGTCGGAAGGTCTTTCTTTGGACCGTAATGTAGGCTTTTGGATAGGGTTAAAAAGAAAGGATGATATAAAGGTTCAAAACAACTAAAATGGAAGGGGTTTTAACTTATAACTTTTGAAATCAGATCTATTTACAAAATTAAAACTTCTGCCCCGGTTTCTTTGAGTCTAGGGAATTTTGATTTTTTNAGAAGGGGTTTTAACTTACAACTTTTGAAATAAGATCTATTTACAAAATTAAAACTTCTGCCCCAGTTTCTTTGAGTCTAGGGAATTTTTATTTTTTATTTTATGAGACCGAACTTCAGAGTAAGGCTGCCTACGTATCCTTAAAAGGAATCAGGTCGAACGTCGTTCCAAACTAAGAGTTGTTTTGTTTTTGTTGCTTCTTTTTTTCTCTATTTGTTTCTTTTCTATTTTTCTCTTTTTTTTTCTTTTTTGCTTTTTTTCTTTTTCTTTTCTATTTTCTAACTCTACTTCTGATTCCAATAGAGGGGTATGAAAGAAAATAAATAAGGCTCAAAAGGAGTAACAAATGATAAAAGTATTTGGGGTAGCAGAATAAAATGCCTTCGTCATTCCAAACTTTAAAAATGCCAAGTACAAACATATAATTTAATATAAGCAAAGAAATCATGCATAGTATCTATTGATGGCATCAACACAAACAAAAAGTGACAATGGGCAATACCTTTGTCCCAATGAATGACCCTTGCTAGTTCGAAGCAGATTGACTCAACTTTATTTTGATGTGGAAGAATGCATTTCAACACTGACTGATCTACCTCAAACTGCTTGAGAGACATTTCCTTGTTGTATGCTTTTATCAACCTCTTGATTTCTCAAACTAACTACCTCAGTTTCACTCAATTCAAGCTTCATGTTATCTTAGAATGCGTGAAACCTTTACTTATTTCCTCAAATGCATCTTTTTATCATATTCAGAACTATGTTTCATTATTCCATCATTAGACTGGCTTTCAAGATCGGGCTAAAACCTCCGCATGCATGTCATGTCATTAGAACTAGCGGAAAGAGAACTAAGCACAGAATGACACAAAAGGACAAACTATATTTCATTGAGTAAAGGATGGAAGGGTTTAACAACAAAACAAATAACCTAAAATCCGAATAACCCGGATAATGAAAATAACAACAGAACAGACAGATAAGACTCACACAAATAGAGGTATAGAAGGGTTTGACTCAATAAAACAAATAAACTCTGGATCACAACCCTGAAATAACCCAGAGAATAGAAAAAACATCAAAATAAGCTACCAAGATTCCTTCCTAGTGAGGAGAGAATGACCTTTCCATTGCTAAGCTTGACACTTAGCCACAAATTTGCTCATCAGAATCACCAGGGCCTTCTCCAATTTCAACATCATTAACTTTAGTCAACAAGTTCCTAAGAGGATTTTCATACTCCCTGTCACCATGCATCATCCCCACAAAGTGTGCATCATCATGTTCAGGTAAAGGATTTTGCATGATATTTTGGGTGTCACTGTCCTGGATCATAATTATCCCTTCTTGAATCATTCTTTCTATTTCCCTTTTCAAAGCACGACAATATTCAATTCTATGCCCTTGGATATTAGAATGGTACATGCACCGTACAGTAGGATCAAAACCTTTTGCATATGGGTCCGGAGTATAGCCGAGGAGTGGCTCAATCAGGCTAGAATATTTTAACGTTTCAAACAAGCTTGTGTAGGATTCCCCGATTGGCATGAAACTATCTCTTTGTCTTTGTTCCCATCCATGCCCCTATTTTCTAGGGTTATTGGGTGCTCGGAAATGTTGTGAAGGCGAACGAGTATTTTGCGGTGCTAGTGCTCGCCATAAGGAGTGACCCATTGGTTGAACAAATGACTGATTATACGGAGGATAATACTAGCTAGGATTATGTGGAGATCGGGGATAGGTTTGAGGTTGTGGTTGGGGTCAAGGCTGAGTATATTGGTGAGGCAAACCCTTTGAGCCATGTCGTAATCCTGAGACAACCATGGGAACATCATCCTTTTTCTTCTGACCCATCAAGCTTATTATGTCATTCTGAATTGCTTGTGTTGTGGCTTTTAAGGCAGAATAGCTCATGATCTTGCTCGACTTCCAACCATCTTCTACCATTCCTCCCATTTTTACCACATCATTAAAAGGCTTACCCATGACCGAGATCAAATGCCCAAAGTAAGTAGGCTCTTGAGCTTGAAGAAAGTATTCAACCATCTCGTCTTCTTCTATCGGCGGATTGACTCGGGCAGCTTGTTCTCTCCATCTAAACCCGTATTCCTTAAAGCTTTCGTTAGGCTTTTTTTCTATCTTGGTCAGGGATAGGCGATCCGGGACAATGTCTATATTGTACTGAAAATGCCGGGCAAAGACCTTAGCCATATTGTCTTGACCCATGTATACCACCTGTTAGCATCTTGGCGGGTGTACCATTCCAAGGCTTCCCTACTCAAACTCTGACTGAAATAGGCCATCAACAACTCATCCTTCCCACCAAGGCCTCTCATCTTACTACAATAACCTCTCAAATGGGCCACGAGATCTCCATGTCCGTCATACAAATGAAACTTTGGCATTTGGAACCCGATGGGAATNCTTCAATGATATGCCCTTGGATATTATAATGGTACATGCACCGTACAGTAGGATCAAAACCTTTTGCATATGGGTCCGGAGTATAGCCGAGGAGTGGCTCAATCAGGCTAGAATATTTTAACTTTTCAAACAAGCTTGTGTAGGATTCCCCGATTGGCATGAAACTATCTCTTTGTCTTTGTTCCCATCCATGCCCCTNTCTTGAATCATTCTTTCTATTTCCCTTTTCAAAGCACGACAATCTTCAATGATATGCCCTTGGATATTATAATGGTACATGCACCGTACAGTAGGATCAAAACCTTTTGCATATGGGTCCGGAGTATAGCCGAGGAGTGGCTCAATCAGGCTAGAATATTTTAACTTTTCAAACAAGCTTGTGTAGGATTCCTCGATTGGCGTGAAACTATCTCTTTGTCTTTGTTCCCATCCATGCCCCTATTTTCTAGGGTTATTGGGTGCTCAGAAATGTTGTGAAGGCGAACGAGTATTTTGCGGTGCTAGTGCTCGCCATAAGGAGTGACCTATTGGTTGAACAAATGACTGGACATTATACGGAGGATAATACTAGCTAGGATTATGTGGAGCTCGGGGATAGGTTTGAGGTTGTGGTTAGGGTCAAGGCTGAGTATATTGGTGAGGAAAACCCTTTGAGCCATGTCGTAATCCTGAGACAACCATGGGAACATCATCCTTTTTCTTCTGACCCATCAAGCTTATTATGTCATTCTGAATTGCTTGTGTTGTGGCTTTTAAGGCAGAATAGCTCATGATCTTGCTCGACTTCCAACCATCTTCTACCATTCCTCCCATTTTTACCACATCATTAAAAGGCTTACCCACGACCGAGATCAAATGCCCAAAGTAAGTAGGCTCTTGAGCTTGAAGAAAGTATTCAACCATCTCGTCTTCTTCTATCGGCGGATTGACCCGGGCAGCTTGTTCTCTCCATCTAAACCCGTATTCCCTAAAGCTTTCGTTAGGCTTCTTTTCTATCTTTGTCAGGGATAGGCGATCCGGGACAATGTCTATATTGTACTGAAAATGCCGGGCAAAGACATTAGCCATATTGTCTTGACCCATATATACCACCTGTTAGCATCTTGGCGGGTGTACCATTCCAAGGCTTCCCTACTCAAACTCTGACTGAAATAGGCCATCAACAACTCATCCTTCCCACCAGGGCCTCTCATCTTACTGCAATAACCTCTCAAATGGGCCAGGAGATCTCCATGTCCGTCATACAAATCAAACTTTGGCATTTTGAACCCGATGGGAATAAGCACAAGTCCTTGTAAGCCATACTTACTTGGTTTCCTATCCCTTGCATGTTCCTCAAATATTGCTCTATGCTCTTCACATTCCTGAATATCTCATATTACTCCACTTTCTTAGATGATTTCTCGGTTTCAATAGGAGGCTCAAAGTAAGGGGTGTAACAATAAGGATCCGGGACCTTGAAGGTTGGTTCTGGAGCATAGTATTGGGTATCTAGAACTTTGAACGCGAGTTCGCTAGAAGATCAATGGATGGTAGCTTGTGGAGGGGCTACAAAGACAGGAGTGAATGTTGGAGCAGGGTATGAGGTTGTTTTGGCTGGTGGAGCATGGAAAAGTTGGGACGAGGTGCCAGGTTAATTGTGGCAAGGGGTAAAGCCTGCTGCATGTTGATGGGAACGATCACCGACAGTAGGAACCTGAGCTTGTGACAATGGTGGGATAGAGGCAGGGTTTTCAGTGTAGTTAGCGGGAAATGAGGGTGGAGGATGCCCCCCGATCCAAGACTGATACATTTCTGTCATCTGCTATTTCAACCTTTGGACCTCCTCTTTCAATTCTGATTCCGACTCCACAATCTCTCTCGAGGGGTCAACAACTCATGTGTCCAATTCTTTGCTAGTCATGACTGCCTTATGCTTTGACATGGTGTTGTATGGATGACTCGCCAGAAAACCAACAAACTAACCACCTGAACTAAACCTGGCTATTTGCACACACAACTACCTTGTTAGTTTTGAGACCCTTAACAGATAGGAAATCACACGTTGGGATGCAATGCACCTAAACAGTTAAACGCTCCTACCATGTGTTTGCACGATTGCATGTTTCATCCCGGCCTTAACTAACCCCTTTTCACTTTGTACCCATTTTCTTTCATTTCTGCCTCCCTTTAATCACTCTTGATTTTCTCATTTTGTTTTTGTCGCTCTTTTATTTTTGGCACTCTCTTTTCCTCTTTTTATTTTTGTCACTCTTTTCTTTTTTTTTCACTCAATTTTTCTTTTCTCCTTTTTTTTTAATTTTCACTCAATTAATTTTATGGTTATGATCGAATCCTATGGGGATTCCCTACGTATCATGACGATGCATGAATAAGATCATCACGCAGTTCAGGAAGATTAGGAATAAAGGAAATAAACTAACTCTTTTTTTGAATTTTGGATTTTTTCCCCTTAATTTTAATTTCCGAAAGAAAGACTTATAAAGAAGAAAGAAAATATTTTTGAATTTTGATTTGTTTGTTTTTTTCTTTTTTTGAGAATTTTTGAAAAGAAAGACTTCTAAAGAAGAAAGAAAATATATTTTTTTTGAATTTCGATTTTTCTATTTTTTTTCGGAGAAAGACTTCTAAAGAAGGGGAAAAACATATTTTTAGATTTCGATTTGATTTTCTTTTTTGAATGAAAGACTTCTAAAAAGAAAGAAAATATTTTTAGATTTAATTGTTTTTTATTTGGGATTTTCTAAGGAAAGATTTCTAAAGAAGGAATTAAAGAAAAATATATTTTGGATTTTTGCAAATTGGGACCAGAACCGAAGAGGTTTGCCTATGTATCTCACATCCGGCGAGAATGAGACCCGCGTTGTTCAGCCGTTTTTCAGGACCAGGGAAAAATGTTATTTTTTGAAAATTCGAACTCATTTGTGACAACCTTATAAAAATTCAGCGGAGTTTCAGGATCTTTGTTTTCTTCTTCTTTTTCAAATACCGGGATTTTCAAGAACCGGGTCAATTTTCTCTCTCCTATTTTTTTTTTGATTTTCTTTCTCTATTCTAGAAGCCAATCAACATGCAAGCCGAAAAATCAAATACACAAGTAGCATGTAAGATGCATTAGGATGGTCTTTTAATTTAGGTACACCTGTCCTAGATGGACCCAACCCCTGCGTTTGAGTCCCCAAAGTCAAATACACGTGATGCAAACAAACGTTCTTACTAGAGATCCATCATGAAGCTATGTTATTCTAGGTTTAAATCCTGGGCATGTTGTTCTAGATCTGGTTTACCCGAGCGGACAACTCGAGTCGAGGAGGGGCAGCGTACCGGGAATACAAAAGCTTCACTGACTTTGCAATTTGTCGAAACCTTGTTCTAAAATTAGGGTATGACTCTAACAGAAAAGAAGCCACGTGAAGGTCACGCTTCCCAGAATATTTAGAAGACTCAGAGAGAAGAAGGGGGTCGTAACAATTTTATATATACAGTTTACGGCAATATCAAAGCGGTAAAGAGAGGCAATTAACACATTAGGCACAAACACGTAAGATCAGATAATAAACAAAAGCCAAATATAAAAGTCATCTAAGCTCGAATTCTAAACCCTGAACTAGAGATTCAGGGTTCAGTCCCCAATAGAGTCGCCAGAGTTGTCACGCCTCCTTTTACCCGAAGGATGAGACATGAGAGTTTTTCCATTTAAAGTGACATTATTCGAAATGAGATTATTTATTTAATCAGAGTCGCCACTTGAGATAATTATTATGGTGTCCCAAGTATACCTGTTAATCGGGCCGGCTGGCCCGCTTACAACCCTGTTCGACCCGGGTCAGCCCGGTACTGTAGCGTTTGGGGGCGGGCTGGGACGGGTTAGGCGGGGAGCGGGTTTTAGACGAAAAGTTTTTGGATATCGGTGCACCGGAACCGGCTTAGCCCGGTAACCCGTTAACGGGTTTTTAACGGGCTACAACTCGGTCCAGCCCGGTTTCCGTTACAATTTTTTTAAAATTATTTTGGACCATTGTCAACGGTCAAATTCAAAAATGACCGTTGGCCAACAACCCTTTTTTGCAGAAATGTCCATTTCGACCTAACCCCTTAAGAAAATAGCCCCCCCTCCCCCAATAATATTTAATAAATTATAATTTTAACCTTTTAAAAATTATAAATAACCTTCCTTCTTCATGTTTCCTCACAATTCACTCTCTTACTACTCTAGTTCTCTCTCAATTCTCTCTTGATAATATTGATTATTGTTCTTAAATTCTCAATTACTCATTATTTTAAGGTTTATTAAATATTTAGTTTAGCCATTACAAAATTATTATTATCAAATATCAAGTATTCAAGTGAAGTGTGGTATCAAGTATCGGTCTATCAATTGAAGTTTGATTTTTGATATCAAATTTAGTGCGGCATCCGAAATTTCGGTACACTCGTTCCATCTCTTTCTCTTCTTTGGTGTACACTTATTTTATTATTTAGAATTATTAATTTAATTTTTTAATTTAATTTACATAATGGATATATTTAGAGCAGCCAAAAAAGCATGCACTAGTAGAGGTGGTAGTAAGAAAACTTCCAAAAGATCAAGAGGTGGTGCTAGTTCTTCTAGTAGCTTTACACATATTTCTGAAAGTTCACCTGAAAATTTAAATGTAGATTATGAGCGACTTCAAAAAAGTTATGGTATAGATGATGATTTAGATGATAATTTAGATAATATTCAATCACCTGATAATCTTGAAACACCACCAGCTATACCTTGTAAGTGTTGGAATTACCTGATAATCTTGAAAAACCTCCCTATTAAGAAGAATCAAAGATTAAGAAGTAAGTGTTGGAATTTTTTTGACATACTAGAAAAAGATAAAAATTATGTAAGATGTAGAATTTGTAAGGATATTTATAAACATGAGACCGATAAGGGAGGGGGAACGGGTCAACTTCGTAGGCACACGGTAGAGCACCACCCTCTTGATTGGGGAGTAGATGAGGAAGATGGGCAACAAAAACTTAACCCGGGTACTGGGGGGTTAATGGGTAAATACGATATTAAGAAAGATCGGGAAGAATTAACTAAAATAATTATTTTAGGTTGTTTACCTTTTAGTTTTGCTACTTCACCATATCTTGTTACTTATATTCAAAGAATTTATAACCCTTTATTTAAAGGTATTCTTAGAAGTACTTGTAGAGCTGATATCTTTAGGCTTTTTGGACAATATCAAACATATATACGTTATTTGTTCGCCGCACTTTCTTGTAGAGTTTCTCTTATTTCTGATATTGGTCGTGCTGTAAATAAAAATGATTATTTGACTGTTACATGCCATTGAATAAATGATAATTTTTGTATGCAAAAACGTATTATTGCTTTTAAATATGATGAAGATCAAAGTCATACTGGTGCATTTGTAAGTAATACTATCCATGAAGTTGCTATATTTTATAAACTTGCAGAAAACGTTTTGTGTATGTCATTTGATAATGCTTCTAACAACAATGCTGCTATTATAATATTAAAATTGCATCTACACCCACTACTTCCTGAAATATTTCATGTTAGATGTGCATGTCATATTTATAACTTGATTGTGAAGAGCGGCCTTGAATTATTTAGAGATGATATCACTTTATTTAGAAGAGCTGTTGGTGTAATTCAAGGAAATAATAGAAGTGCTAGATTAAATGCATTTAAGGAAAAATGTGTACACTATGGACTAAAACCAAGACTCATGCCTGAATAAATAGTTACTAGGTGGAATTATACTTATTTATTCTTAAGATGTTGTTATAAATATAGAATGCCTATAACTGAAGTTGCTAATTCTCATTGTACCGATCCTAGCCGTTTGTTAATAACTAGAACTTGGGATGTCATTGAAGATGTTGTAAAATTTTTACAAAATATTTTGTGGAAACACTTGAGTTTTCTGGAGCTTATTATCCTACTATTGCATATGGTTTAGTTCATATTGCTGAAATTTCTCTTTTACTACATAATTTGAAGAAAAAAGAAGGATATACTTCTGTTGTTGAATCTATGCTAGATAAATTTAAAAAATATTTCTACCCAATTCTCCATATTTACCTAATTGGTGATATTTTAAACCCTTATATCAAAATGACCACTTGTCGCCAATTAATCAGTGCTTTATATTCTTATATGGATATTGGATCAACTAAAACTCCTGATATTGACACTTGTACTTCTGATCTACACAAATATTTACAAACTTTATATAATTATTATGCTAACATTGTTGATGCTTCTGCTGTTGTAGATGCAAATATTCCTTCAAGTTCAGTTTCAACATCTGGGACCGGTGCTTTGGATGATAATGATGGTGTTGAAGATTATTTGATTTGGGCTACACTAAGAGAGAATCAACAAACCAGTAGCAGGAATATTGATGAACTCTAATTCTACTTGCAAAAGTCAGCAGAGCCCTACACAAAGGAATTTCTACCGCTGGGTTGGTGGAGGAGCAACTCAAATCAATTTTCTGTTCCTTCGGCCATGGCTCGAGACGTGCTAAATGTGCCGATTTTAACAGTCGCATCAGAGAGCGCATTTAGCCAAGCAAGGCAGCAACTAGGAGATACCCGTCATTCATTGGGCAACAACGCTTTGAAAATTCTAGTGTGCTTCAGAAATTGGATAAGATCAGAACGATGAAATCAAGGGCGTGGAGAGGTAGATGAAGAGGAGGACCAAGAAATTGGAGATATAATGATTTATGGTTCCAATTCAACCAATGTCGAAAACCAAGAACCTCATGTTGACATGGATGAACTTACAAAAATGATGCAAAGCCTTCAGAGCTTGATCCTTACATATTGCCTATTGGTCTTATTAAATAATTTTTTGTAGCCACTTACTTTCAAATTTTAATTTTAAAACTTTAAACTTCAAAGTTTAATTCTAAGCCTTAAAAGTTTGCAAACGCGTAAGTATCAATAACATTAAATAAGAAAAATAAAATTTTCATAAAAAAAATGGCTCGGCCCGATCCGAACCCGTTAAGCCCGAACCCGGACGGGCCTAAAATAACCCGAAAATGTACAACCCGCTAATAGCTCGCTAGCTATCCCGAAACATTAAACGGACATGCTATTAGTTTTTTGTGTACAGCCCGTCCCAGCCCGCCAGTTAAACACCCATAGTCCCAAGTCACCGGTTTATTTTAAAATCCCAAATCGAGAAAATTGACTCTATTTATAATCCGCAAACACAGAAGACCGTATAAGAAATTCTGTTAACCTGGGAGAAAGTGTGAGGCACTCCTGAGTTCCGTGGTTTTAGCACGGTCGCTTAACTATTAATAATTGGCCTAATTATCTGATTTATTACATGTTTTAAACCTATTGTGCATTTTACCTTTGACCGCTTTTAATTATGTATTTAAACCGCTTTTTAGTATTTATGGAGTTATTTCTTGAACAAGTTACGATGTCGTACACTTGTCATTTGGGTACACATTGCAAGTCGCGTGAAACGCACACTCGAGTTGGGATTTACGTATCGTGACCATGACATGGGAACCGTACCCATAGTCACGATGATTTATTATAAACGCGCCTAAAGCAAACTATGAGTGTTCAAGTATTTCCTAAAATTTTGAGATTATTGTGAGGCTGATGAGTTATGGAATAAATTTGTGGAGAAGGGTGCATGATTGTGATGTTATTGGGCTTCACATGATTTAAGTTTTGGCCCAAATTAATTCTAACAAATACTTTAAGCTTTAAAGTCCAACACTTTCCATTTTTAAAATCACTACTCTATGACCCGTCAGTTTTCATTTACGGCCCATCAAATATCTAAGAAAATTTAAACTAAAAGAAAATCTCTTTCCATGTAAAACAATTCAGCCCGACTCTATTGCCGATGACTCATTTTCAATTCATTTTAAATCAAACCCCATAGCTCATTGACCAAATATTTGCAGAAATGAAATAAGTTAAATGGAGTAAAACTTAGCATAAAGCAGAGCAAGAGATCGACGAGGCATAACCCAAGCGCAGTTAAACCAACCTTCCAAATTCCCTAAGCTAAATTAACTAATTCAATAACTTGTATTAGATGATTATTTTAACACGCTACCACAAAAATAAACAACATAAACATCAGTCAGAAAAAATCAAAATCCACGTCATGACTAATGAAAATAAACTTATCCATTCAAGGTTTAAAATGTACATAAAGAAACACCAAAACTTATCTACTCAGTCAAGAGGGAGGCAAGAAACATTCCCAGAGAAAAGCTCAAAATATCATCACATACGCCATAAGACAGAAATAAGAGAAATCAAGCAAATAATACAAACATTCATGACACAAAATCTAAAGATCGAAAGAAGAACAAAGTTTAAAGTGTGACCATTGTCACGATCCAAAATTTAATCATAGTCGTGATGGCGCCTATCGTGTTACAAGGCAAGCCTATTTCCCAAAATATTACTACTAAANTTTTAAATTGTCACGATCCAAAATTTAATCATGGTCGTGATGGCGCCTATCGTGTTACAAGGCAAGCCTATTTCCCAAAATATTACTACTAAATCGATTATAAGAATTTAATGAAACATTTTCAACTATTGAATTTTTCATAAACTAAATCAACTCTAAATATAATTATAGAAAATACGGAAACAAGCCCCAAACATCGAGGTGTCACTAAGTCATGAGCGTCTAAAACTATGAACTAAGATATATAAACTGTCTAATTGTCCAAAAAGAAGAAATGACAAAAGAAGTAACAAGGTCCTGCGGACGCTAGCAGCTACCTTGTAATCTCCACAGATAGCCGGCCTGAACTCAACGAACGCCGCGCTCTAACTCACCTGGATTTGAACATAAAGTACAGGGTGTAGTATGAGTACAACTGACTCAGTAGTAACAGAAATAACTAAGGAACTGGGTAGTAGTGATGACCTAAGTAAAACAGTCCAATTATTCATTTTCACAATTTAGAAATAAACATAAATAAACAGATAAATTCCATAACTCAGTAAATGCCACAAGGAAGTTTAACAGATAAATGCAGCAACAACACAAATAAATACAACCTCACAGCAGTGTCACTTCATCACTCGTTACTCGTACTCAGCACTCAACGCTCAACACTCTGCGCTCACTGGGGGTGTGTACAGACTCTGGAGGGGCTCCCAAAGCCCAAGCGCTAAGCACGGACAACTCATGTGCTGCACGGACAACTCACGTGCCAAAATATCAATCCTTGGATCCGCACGGTCAACTCACGTGCTATGCGGACAACCCACGCGCTATGGTATCAATACTTGGATCCGCACGGACAACTCACGTGTTGTACGGATAACTCACGTGCCTCAATCAAATACCTCACAACAGGCCCTCGGCCTCACTCAGTCATGTACCTCTCTAGCCTCACCATCACTAACAAATAAGGGAAAACACAGCCCACGTCAAGTATCACAGCATATCAACAAAATAATAGGGACTGAGGTAAACATGTACAATAATATCTATGACTGAGTGCAAATAATGTGAGCATGAATAAAGCCTAAGCATGATCTCTAACATGAAGGCAAACAAGTTCAACAATAAAAAAGAAAAAACCACAGATAATAGCCATTAGGCCTCACAGCCTCACGAGACGGACAAAGTCTCAATCCCTCGAGGTATACACCAACACGCCTGTCACTTAGCTTGGGTATCACCTCCAAACAATCACATGATATCAAATTCTCCGGGTTTATACCCTCAAGGCCAGAGTTAAAACGGTTACTTACCTCAACAACGTAAAATTCTACTCTGGAATGCCCTCATCTCTGGACTCGGTCTTCAAAAGCTCCGAATCTAACTAAAATCAGAATACTACTATCAACATGTGCTAAAAAATCGAATTCCACAATAAAAACTACAAAATATGCCAAAAATTCGAAATCGGCCAAAATCCGGCCCCCGGGCCTACATCTCGGAACCAGTCAAAAATAGCAGAATTAGAACCCTCGTCCTCTCCCGAGTCTAACCATATAAAATTTATCAAAAACGGACTCTGTTTGGTCCCTCAAATCCCTACCTAAAACTCTCTAAAACTCAAGCTCTAACTCCCTCAATTTCACTTTGAAATCATCAATCAAATCCCAAAAACGAAGATGGATTCATGAAATATAACCAAAACCGAGTAGAGAACACTTACCCCAATCCTTATGGTGAAAATCGCCCAAATTCGAGCTCCCCAACTCAAAATATGGTCGAATGAACAAATCCTTATTTTATATATTTTTCTATCGGTTATTCTGCCTCGTTTCTCATTCCAAATGATCCCAAAACTCATTTTTTATGCCTCCAATGGATTCCTTGTGCAATTCTAGTCAAGTTAGGCTTTTGAATCACTCAATTTGACCTTATAATAAAGGAGATATGTAGGTTTAATATTTGCATATAGTGCAGATTTTTAAATACACCATCAGTGGCAATTTTGTAATTAATCTGAAAAAGGTGGCAACCTAATTCTTAGTAAAATAACCATAACATCCTCGTACGATATCCAAATTCGACGATTCTTTTTGTTGCGGGTCCGTAATTACGATACGGATCTAATGCTTCAATCAAAAAGGAAATCGGAGCTCATTGTTTTCAATATGATATCATTTATGCTTGAAGAAACGACGTTGAAACATAAGAAAAACGAACGCAACGCAACCCAAACCTATTCGAAACTCACCCGAGACCCTCGAGACCTCAACCAATAATTCCAACAAGTCATATATAACTACCTGAACTTAGTCGAACCTCCGAAATACCCAAAACAACAGCAAAACACCAAATCAACCTCGAATTCAAGCCTAAGAACTTCTAAACTTCCAAAATTCGCCAACGACGCCGAAACTTATCAAACCACGTCCAAATGACCTCAAATTTTGCATACACGTCACAAATGACACTACGAACCTACTCCAACTTTCGGAATTCCATTCCGACCCCGATTTCCACCGCCGACCAAAATCGTCAAATTTTTAACTTTCGCCAATTCAAGCCTAATTCTACCACGGACCTCCAAATTATATTTCGGACACATTCCTAAGTCTAAAATCATCCAATGAGTTCGTTTGTTCATAAGTCAACTTCCGGTTGACTTTTTTAACTTAGCTTTCTAACTAAGAGACTACGTGTCTCATTTTACTCCAAAACTACCCCGGACCCAAACCTACCAACTCGATACAACTCAACACCGCTAAACAACACATAAAGAAGCAGAAATAGAAATAACGGGGATACAACTCTCGGAACGACCGACCGGGTCGTTACATAAATGAACGAAAACTTCAATAGATTAATGTATCGACTAGTATTACAATGAAGAAGACGACGTCCAAACTAGAACTTGAGCAAAACCTCTGATTGGAACTGCGCCGAACTTGACAGCCTCAAACGGAACTCGTAACCCGACTGTCCTTAGTAAACCAGAGATCAATGGAGACTTTTGAGATGAGGGAGTTGGTTTCGTGGCTGTTTGAGCATTTGTTTATGAAGGTTTGAAAGCTGGTTTTTCGGCTGATTTCGCTGGGAAACATTGCTGCTTTTGGAGGTCGTTTTTAGCAGCTTTTCAATGAACTTTTTCATGGCGTTTCAAGGAGCTTTTTACATGGTTTAAATAGAAGAAAATTAGTGATTGACGATGGGGAAGAAGAGAGACAGAGTTTTGTTTTTTGCTTCCCAGATCCCTTTTTTTCTTTTTGTTCTTTGCTTTTTTCCTGGTCTATTTGGAAGATATATAGGTGTAGTAATAGGGATTAATTGTAAGAAAAAGAGTGTGTACGTGCGTATGAGTTTTTGAGGGAGAGCATGTGAGTTAGTTACAAAAGATAAGGAAGAATCTTGCCACATGGAAATGACTCATTGACTCTTGCTTTAATTAATATTTTTTCTTTTCTTTTAAGAGTGTAAAATAAAAATACTAGCTAAATATTTTAAAATCAAGAACATATAATTTTTTTGTGATTTTTAATGTTCTTAAATAAAACCTATAAAAGTGAAATAAAGCTAAAATATCAAGATTAAACTTAAAAGATATTTAAATGCTAAAAAATGATGAAAATAGTTAAATATGGTCAAAAATTAGGTGCTCACAAGTAGCATATTTCGTCGTTACGTAACGATAAATTTAACGATACGATACAATAAAATTTAAGTAACAACCAAAACAAATATCCAAACAAGTTGTTAGCCTCTCATTTTGCCTCGTTCTTCTTCTGTACTGTTATTATTATACTCCTTCCCCCCCCCCCCCC
>AWOL01S0029974.1:0-29026 GCA_000715115.1 Nicotiana otophora
TATATATATATACACACACACACACAATGGCACGACATCACCCTTTGTGCTTTACACTCTCCCTCACATGATAATATATATACTATGGTACGACACCACCATTCGTACTCTACACTCTCCCTCACATGATAATATATATATACTATGGCACGACATCACCCTTCGTGCTTTATACTCTTCCTCATCAAGCACATGTATATCAATGACAATCAAGGTACGAAGCATAAATAACATCAAGGAGAGTGGTTAAACGAATGTTCCAAATGAATTTCAATCACAACCTTCAAACCGACAATAATCCAATAACCCTCGGGAACCTTATTGTTCAACTATTTCAACAATTCTCAACTCAAGTATAGAATCTAATATCTCAAGAGTAACGGTCGTAGCAATGTATTAGTGATTAAGCATAATGATGACCGAATTAGACACATTAGTCTTTCTCAATATTTCGTCAAATTTTAATCAGGTTATAATAAATTAAAACTTGGTTTTTAACATTTAATTCCATATTCTTAGTATCTAAAAGTCAAGTAAGACATGAAGCAAGAAGGTCATGTAATTCTACAAGGCACGATTTATAGCATAATTTACCCCCGAGCATGATTAACCCTGGCACATACATATATGCTCATCACCTCATATATGTATCACCCTCGCATGTAGCAAATAATGTCAAATAATAGAAAAAATTCCCCCAACAAGGTTAGGCAAAACACTTACCTCAATTCGGCCAACTAAATACTCAATTTAGCTTTTTCATTTACAAATTCACCTCCGCCCGGCCCAATCTAGCCAAAGACGACTTAAATACATCACATAATGCAAGGGAAAATAATTTCAATTAATAAAGTTTTGACCTTTATACAATTTTCAAAAAGTCAACAAAAGTCAACTCCGGGCCCGCCAGGTCCAAACTCGGGTCCAAGGGTAGGTCTTGACCACCCATAGCCCCACGAGTCTATATACGTATTTTGTTTCCAAATTCGAGTCCTATTCGGCTTTCAAATCTCAAATTTTTATTTTTTCAAAACCTAGACAAAATCCCCAATTTTTTCCCTAGATTCTCATAAATTTGATGTTAAATCTAATGTATAATCATAAAATATAATTAAAAATTGATTAGAGGTGCTTACCCTATAGTTTGGTATGAAAATCCCTCCACAAAATCGCCTCCCATCGAGGCTAGGGTTCAAAATATAACAAAATGAAACTAAGTCTCGAAATTACCCAGCTATATGCAGGATGCGGATGTCGTATTTGCGACACGAGGTTCGCTTTTGGGAACCCCGCAAAAGCGGACAATTCATCGCAAAAGAGAACCAGGAGAGTTTATGCTAAGGTCGCATTTGCGACCCAATTCTTCGCAAATGCGAAGACAGTTGCCTCGCAAAAGCGGCAGAGATCCTCGCAAAAGCAAACAACCACACTTCGCAAATGCGAGGAATTTCTTCGCAAATGCAATTTTTTCCCCAACAGCCCACTTTCGCAAATGCGAGGGCCACTTCGCAATTGTAATAGTCCCATTTGCGACAAAAACATCGCAAAGCGATGAAACCAGCACTCAAAAATCATAAAAAAATATTCTGAAACAAATCCGAAACTCACCCAAGCTCCCGAAGCTCCAAACCAAACACTCACACAGCCCAAAAACACAACACGAACTCGCCCGCGCTATCAAAACATCAAAATAACCTCTAAAAGCACGAATCAGACGCCAAACACATGAGGATCACAACAAACTTCAAGAACTTCTAGAATCGCAACTAAGCGTTCGATCCATATCAAATCAACTCCAAATGACGCCTGATTTTGCAGGCAAGTTCCATATAACGAAACAGACCTATTCCAAGTTCCGAAAACCAAAATTCGAACCCGATAGCCTTAAAAGGCAACTTCTGGTCAAACTTATGAACTTTCCAAACCTTCCCATTTTCAACTTCCGCCAATTAGTGCCGAATCCTTCTAGAAATATCCAAATACAAATCTGGGCACACGCCCGAGGTCAAATGCTAAAAAGTCAAATTTGGTCAACTCTTCCAACTTAAAGCTTCAAACATGAAATTCATTCTTCCAAATCACCTCCGAAAACCTGAAAATCAAAACCGACGATTCACACAAGTCATAATACATCATACGATACTTCTCAAGACTTCAAATAACTGAACGGAATGCAAATGCTCAAAACGACCAGCTGTGTCGTTACATTATGGTTCCATCTAAAAAAAATTATCCGGGCTAGTTTATGTGCAACTGACTAGTTTTTGTGCAACTGACTAATTCCACTAGATATCTAGCCACGTGCAAAGGGTAACTTGAATAGATGGGAAAAAATTAATATTTTTGTTGGGATTTGAACCTAATATGTCTCTATCGATATTTAACTTTTGATATAAATTTTGTAGTGAATGTAAGAGTATTGACTCTTAATGCATATATTTTCCCAGAAAGTAATACATGGTTAATTAATTTTAATAAATATAAAAATTTAGAGTTGTGAAAAATCGAAAAACAGAAAAATAATTCAATATTGTAGAACTAGTACCCGTAAAGAAAAGTCATAAATGGTTGGTCATTTGATCTAGAATTTTTCAAAAGGCAATTTCTAGTAATGTTAGGGGCGCATACAAGAAAAGTCAATTGAGCAGGATGTGGACTGAAAACTCAACCCATTCCCTCGGACAGGAGTTTGTTGGAGTCCGGAACCAAAATGTGGTTTTTTTTTACTCAAACGATTAAAATGCGTGGAAAAAAAATTTAGTAATCAAAATATATATAGCGCCATTTATGTATAAAGCCTTTTACACACATGACGCAGGAAAATCAGATGAATAAAATTTAATGTACTGAGTGGTGCAATGGTTAAAAGCTAGGTAATAAATTGGTTTTGTCTTTGAGGTCCAAGGTTCGATTCCCTCTAGCAATATTATTTTGTTTTCCTATTTCTTTTTCATTTTTTCATTTCTTTTCATTATTTAGTTTAAGTATTTAGATAATATAAATACTTTAATATTTATAGTTACTTTTCAATGTAATTAAAATAATTTAATATTTATTAAAAAATTATAATTTTTGAATTCATTTAAAGGAAAAAAAAGATAAGCCTTTTATTATTTCGTTAAAAAATCTACCGACATTTTTAATAGTTGTTATTTTGTATTATACGTAAAACAAAACTATTTTTTGTATTTTTTGATACAAAGAATATATATAGTTTAATCTATTGCTTGAATTTTTTATTTTTTGATATCTTTCTTTTTAAATTTAGTTATTAAAATTTTAGTTATTAATCAAACTTCTAATTATATATTTTATATTTTTTCTGAAATGTATTTTTTATTTCTCCTTTTATTCCTTGGCTATTGTATTGGTATTATCCATTTAAAAAATTTAAATAAGAATATGTTTGTTCTTATAATCCATTATGATTATTATTAGCTAAGTAATGGAATATAATTCTTATATTCTTATTAGGAAAACTAATTAAATGGTTGCTCATAGATTAAATTTTTTTCTAATAAGAATTATCCTAAACTAAACTAAATATAACCATTTAATTTATGAAAAATCATTTAATTAATTTTTCTATACTAAATTTTCATAAACTAAATTGTATTATAACCATTTAGTTTATGAACAATCATTTAATTAAATGTCCTGATAAGAATATGAAAATCACAATCCATTACTTAGATAATAATAATTCTTCGATTATAATTTTAAAGATTAAATAGTTATAATAATTTATATTTAATAATAAGAAAATTATAATATTTATAATTAAAATTTCAATTAATAAAATTCATATAGTGTAAATATAACTAAAATTTTAATAACTAAATTAAAAAGAAAGATATCAAAAAATAAAAAAATTCAAGCAGTAGATTAAACTATATATATTTTTGTATAAAAAAATACAAAAAATAATTTTGTTTTACGTATAATACAAAATAACAACTATTAAAAATGTCTGTAGATTTTTTAACGAAATAATAAAAGGCTTCTCCTTTTTTTTTTTTACTTTAAATGAATTCAAAAATTATAATTTTTTAATAAATATTAAATTATTTTAATTACATTGAAAAGTAATTATAAATATTAAAGTATTTATATTTAAATACTTAAACCAAATAATGAAAAGAAATAGGAAAACAAAATGATGTTGCTAGAGGGAATTGAACCTTGGATCTCAAGGACAAAACCAACTTTTTATCTGGCCTTTAACCGTTGCACCACCCAGCAATCTACCCTTTCTTTGTTATATTAAATTTTATTTATCTGCTTTGCCCTCGCCATGTGTATAAAGATATAGCACCTATAAAAGGGCGCTATATGTATTTTGATCACTAAGTTTTTTTTCCACGCATTTCGATTGTTTGAATAAAAAAAGACCATATTTTGATTCCGGAACCGAGTTTGTTGCAGGGGTGGGTACGCTTCCTTCTAAAGAGTAAAAAGACAATGAGATCGAACACACACCTTGTATTGTTTGTATACTATTGAGTATTGACTAATAAGCCTTGAACTTTTTCTCTTTTTTCTTTTCTATTCTTTTTTTAAGGAAAAACTCCTATTAAATGGGATCGGTGAAAATATAAAGTTAAAATATTGTATATACAAGATTTAAAATATTTTTTATAAATATCTAATCCTCTTAACTTCTTAATAATTTCTATTTTATAATAGTACCTTAAAACAATTAGAAGGTGGCGTAGTGAGATTTCACAAGCTAGCACAATCTGGAGAAAACCATTTTTCTATATAATTACTGTCTGTTGGACCCATCAAGTTAGCTAATCAACGTAGTCACCAAGTTATTTTATACGTTGTGTCCACCATACAAGCAGACAATCTTGGGCAACCACTTTTGAACCACACTCATGTGGGCTCTTCAGATAAACCTCCAAAATTCTAAACATGCGCTTGACTTTTAACAGAAAGTAAAATATAGCAGAGGAATCATTCCGGTAGCTAATGCCAATCATATCCCACCAGCTTTCAAGTAAACAATCATGTCAAAGTCCCTCATCCATCTTGCTGACTTTTGCAGCAGCCTTTAACGCGTGAAATCATCATCAATTACCAAAGAATGAGACTGAAGATCCAGAAATAGTAAATCTTCGGAAAACACTGGAAATAGTTTGAAAGATAGTCAAACAATGAAATAGATATAGTTGCATCCAAAACAGCAACCTAGACAAACACCAAGAGGTAGAAACACCCACAAGAACTCCTCAGAATAGCATACAAAAGCTCCACCACTGACAAAGATTTCAGCTTTACATTAAGAGATAACTGGAGAACTAGTGAAACGAGATGGGGAAGATTGGTTGCACCATAGATGGCAACCTAGATGACTCAAAATTCAGCGAGCCAATGCCATGGATCGGTATCTATGTTGCAGGAGCATCTGCAGCTTGTGCGCTGGCTATGGCAATGGATGTCCTTCATGGCCTGCGCTGTAGAAAATTCTGGTTTCCTTGCAATTACTTCTCTCTCAATGCTACAACCTTGACACTTCTAGCTGTCGCCACCAAGTTGTCTGTTGATCTAAATACCTCCATGCCTCGTCGCCAAGATCAGCTGACAAAACTTAGCAGTGCTACTCTAATCTGTACGGTAATTTCTAATTTTATGCCTTCTTTAGGACTCATGGAGAACAAAGAGTTGTTGATGAACATAATGGCTTTGGGTATTTTCGTCATCACAGCCATTGTGAACATTGGTATACAATTAGCTACTGGTGTAATCTATGTTTTCTGCAAAGAGCATATCGCCCTCATGTTTCTTATGTTTGTTTTGCTTCTGCTACTGATCTCCTCAGCCGTGGCAATACCAACTACAAAGTGTTATTTGGACCTGAAATATAACAAGAGATACAAGTTAGCAAACAAAGAATGTGGGATCACCTCTAAATGCACAACTGAGAACCTGAAGGACGAGCTGATGAAATTCTGGACCATGGCCTATACCACTAGCCCCCACTTCGTGGCGGGGCGCTTAACAACATGCACTGCATCTGGAGGTTTCTGCCTTCTGAGCACAGTAATTTATGCTGAAGCCATGCTTAGGTCTTACTTTCTTCATTGGAGCTTCAACTTTTGCAATGGAGACTCTGAATACAAGTGGTCCACAACCTTGATTCTTGTAACTCAGACTGTGGCAATAGGCGTAGGAACAATTGCGCCAGCTTTTAGATGGTTCATAGCCATAAATTACCGCTGCCCCAGAAAAACAAATAATGCCTGCAAAGCCAAGTTGTTCAAAGTGGAGAACTACTGGATCCGCATCCTGCTTCAATGGAAAGAATCCCCGTTGGATTTCAGAATTTGTGGCCGGCATGGTAGAAAATTTGCTCATAAAACAAAGAACAGACTTCTAGATTTCTGTATTTGGATGCAAATTATGATGGTGTCACTCAGTAAGCTAGTTCGGCTCATTTCCACTCTCTCTGTAAGTTGGTTATTGATAAGCTGTCGGAAAGCAATCAGGATGCTGAAATGCAACAATATGGTGTCAAGTCGTGATATAGAGTCGCAAGCCAGTCTAAAGCCAGATCTTAGCCACTATGTTTTACACCTTGAAGGAGAGGAAGCATTAATTGATTTGATGATGCAAAGCAACCGTGATGTGGTAGGTCACTGGATCGGGATGGGGAAAAAGGAGCAGCCTAAACATCTTATACAACTTCTGGAGAAGGTGAAGTCATCACCCGGATTCAGGGGAGTGTATGAATTTGACCGTGCTCAAATTCCTTCTTTAGATTCGGAAGAACCTCCTAATTGCTGGGCTCTTCCCGTAGTGACGCTGACAAGCATCGCAATTGCACTTCCAGACATTGATTTCCACTCAATCAAGGAATTAATAAGGTGTGTGTATGAAGGTCTCATGTACATCAAAGTTGTGGAAGAGAACCTGGATGCCGGAAAAGACCTAGTATACATCAGGAAGGCGGCAGAGTTGGTGTGGGTAGGAGTTGACTTATGCTACAAGTGGCTGGATGTCGATCTCCGCACGACAGCCACTGAAGGACAAAATCCAAAAGACGTGCTTGAAGGACTCTCTAAGAAAGCAAAGCAAAGATTTGCCGAATTTAGAAAGAAAGATTCGAATGCTTGTTTAAAGGAATCACCCTCAAGATGGCCTACCAATATGTTGGCAGCAAACTGTATGTACAGAGCATGTCAAACTCTTCTGCAAAGTTCTGATAGGAAAGAGTTAGAGAATAGCAAAATCATGTTTGACAGATTGTCAACCATGATCGTGGATATAACAGGCGCTTGTCTTACCAACCTACAAAGAGTTATATCCCTGCAATGCCACCATAGCACTATTGAAGAGAGAGCAAAAGGTGTCCGCTCTGCCGTCTTACTTCTGGGGAAAGCAGAGAGTATTCTAGAAATTCTTCGTTCACAGCCACTTCCAAGTTCAGCACCAGATCAACTGGCAAAAATTGATCATTGGCGTACACATAGCAAAGAGGTAAACTACCTCTCCTGCAGTAGTAATTCACCCTCAAATGATACTCCAACTTCCCAAAGTTCATCTGACTTACATCTAACAGTGGACTAAGAAGCAAACGCCTAAAAGTGGAAAAAGAAAAAAGACACAGCTTGGGTTCTATTATAATTTTGAGCAGCTGGCAGGACTGGAAGATGAGGAAGAAGCAAAAACAGATTTGGAAGACTCTGGATATGGTTAGAGAGAAGTGTTTCAAGGAAAAGAGGATACTGTTACTTTTGTCAAATATGGATGTATTCAGAACTTGAAATTTTGGTGCAAGGCTTCTTTTGTAAATTTATGATATTGATATGATGCTCAATTTCATGTAATCCTTACAGTCATAAAGGATTCATGTCCAGCAAGCTTTTGTATTATACTCTCAGTACAATCTTGGTACAGATGTTTTGATGAATAAATTTACTTATTTCTTTTTAAAAAAAAGTATGGCTTCACATGTCTGTTGACCACACCAAAAAGAATTTTGTTTTCGCACTCTTGTACCCATACTGAGGGATGGGAAAAAATCATGTTGTCTCCCTTCAGTAACATATGATAGAAGGATGTCACAGTAAATCACTCATTGCTCAGATCTTCCTACCTCAATATGTCTTGATCTGCACTGGTGATGCCTTGCTTGTACAGTAGAAACTACAGAAAGTTCTGGAGCTCCTCAAGATCCCAATGTTGTCGAATAGAGCTCCTCCTCCTTTGTATACTTGTATCGTGGTGAGATCTTTTGACAGGATATACAAAAGAATGCGGGAAAGTTCTAAAAAGGCATCATCCCTAAAACATCTTCATTTCCAAATGTCAATCCTAGCTCCATTTCCCAACTTAATATCTGATGTTGCTATCAGATTCCTTCTTACCTTCATCAGTCCCTTCCACAAGTCTCCTCCCTTACCAATTCCACGAAAAGTAAGCCCGGTTATCCAACTACCTTCTAAATTCTATGAACTCGATACCTCAGATGCTACAGAGAATAAACCCAGCTCCGACAAAAAAAATATCTAAGCAAAGACAATTATACGATCGAACCAGTTACATCTGAAATATTAGCCCTCATTTGTATTTGTTTTTTTTAAGATTAAGACGTCTGAATCTGAATACACATCTAAATATCAAGATGTGTATTAAGACTAAGACGTCTGAATCTGAAACCTAGGTTGCTCCGACATGGCAGTTTAGGTGCCGTACCCGTGTCGACACGACACTATTATGGGTGTAGGTATGGGATCCGTACCGGATTTGGTCAAACAATTTTGGGTACTTTGACCACGACGGACAGAAAAGTTCGAGATGAGATACAATTTGATTACCGAAATCAGAACTAAAATTAGGGTAAATTT
The DNA here is from genome assembly GCA_000715115.1 of Nicotiana otophora. Classification (NCBI taxonomy): domain Eukaryota; kingdom Viridiplantae; phylum Streptophyta; class Magnoliopsida; order Solanales; family Solanaceae; genus Nicotiana; species Nicotiana otophora. Next base: position 8,853 of record AWOL01S0029974.1, read on the forward strand.
GAAGAAAATAGCATATCTTATCTAGGAAATCAATCTTTTACTTATCTACAACTTGAGAATAAAAATGAAATCCACACTTTACAAGCTATACGTAAGTATTCCACGAAATTTCTCATAAATTAGAGAGTTTTTTATTTTTTAAAATTATTTTTAGCCGGATCTCCGCACCCGTATCCGTACTAGGATCCGTTTCCCCGAATCTTAAAATTTACATCTTGAAAGATCCAACCTCAAGATCCGCACCCGTGTCTGAGCAACTTAGTCTGAAACATATCTGAATATTAAGATGTGTTTTAAGATCTGAATATTAAATAATTAAGACTGTTTTTAAACATCTGAATATATAGAATTTATCTTTATTTAAAAATTAATAAACGTAAATTCAAATAAAATATTAATTAATCTAATATTCTATCAATAATATATATGTGATAATTGATAGTGGTGATGGCTAACGGAGGTGCTTGTGAGTGCTGACCAGAGGCGGTGCTTGGTGGTGATTTTGGTTGATGGTGGTGGTTCTAGGTAGTAGCTAGTGGTGGTTGGTAGCGATAACGATTATGGTTGAGGATAGTGGTGGTTGTGATTGAGGAAGGTGATGGTGGGTGGTGATAGTTTATAATGGTGGACGGTGCCGGTTATGGTTATTGATGGTGATGGGGTGGCTGGTGGTGGTAGTTGAGGTGGGTGAGTGTGTGGTTATGGTTGAGGATGATGGTGGTGGTAGGGGTAATGGGTGGTGGTAGTGGTGGCGGCTATGGTTGAGGATGGTGGTGGTGGTAGTTGATAGTGGTAGGCGGTGGCGGCAGTTAGTAATGAATGTGGATGATAACATCTTAATGAAATTAAGTCTTTGTTATAGATCTTAATCTTACAGACCTATTCAGACCCATTAAGTGGTTGTGAAGTAAAAAAAACAAACACACTTAATGATTAAGATCTGAATGATTAAGATTCCGACTTCAAAATCAAACGCACTTAATGCCTGAGATCTGGATAATTAAGATTCAGACCTCCATTAAGTTCAAACAAATGAGGAAATATTGCTAATTCAACCCACATATGCACTGATCTACCTGTCAATGGTTTCAGGTATCCGCTGTTAAATCAACATAACTCTGGGTAGAGAAAAGAAGAAATACGCAGCAAAACATCTTGATATCGATCAATTTGAAATAGAAACCAAATCGGAACAGTGTAATGTAAAATACTTGAAAGGATATTTGAAACGCTGAAATCTAAATTACGCACACTTTTGCTCATTTGATATCTATATATCAAGCAATGTGTCCCTCGCTAATATTTAATAAGCCAGTAAATGATTAAGATTAGATGATCATAGCGCATTCAACGAGCCAAGAAGGTAACAATTCCAATATTCAACTATGACTTCTGCTAAGCTGAGAATTTAAATCAATCATGACTTCTCACAATGAGGCAAGAGTTTGATGATGAAGATAAAAGTATTGTGTTAAATAACAGTGTAATTCAGGATTAAATAATATCCTCCTATCTGAAATCACTACCAACCGAAGGCCCAGTCAAGTGAGAAGCTGGAAAAGCCCATACCATACAGAGGAAATCACTAGAGATGCAGAAAAAACCCGGTTTTCCTCAAAGCTGAAGATCCACATCACAGTGCGAGCACCAAAAAGACCAAGAAACAACAGACTCAGAAGCGCATAACTGGACACTGACCTTTCCAAATCTAGTTCTCTATTATGGTGTCACTGTGTGGTCTAACCCTACATCAAACAAACAAAATCAAGCTGGCATGGTAAACAAAAGAAACGAGAAGATAAATAGAAAGAATACCAATGTAGAGGAGCACTTTATGTGGCAGAATTGAATATTTATCAGGTCTCCAGAACCAAGAGGTCCCATCAGTTGGATCGTTGAAGAAAATAAGCATATGGAGTAACACCTGAGCACACTTTACACACGAAAAAATAAAGACTGCGTGCACCTTAATCGAGAACTTCCATAAGACCAGCAGTTTAGAGAAAGCTTCAAGACACAAAAAGAAAATGTTCATGCTCTGCATCTTTCCCAACAGACACAAAAGCATGACACTCATTCCGTGCCACTTGCACCCTTGAGCCAAATCTAAAATACCCAACCATGTATCGTTGACAACTGAGACCACACATAGGAAGAAATCCACCAATCCAAGCAAGCGTCCAAAGAAATCAAGATAAAATAAGACACTAATGCAAGCAATAAAACAATATTAGCATCAAAGTTAGCACATAAGAAGGGAGACAAGAAATCAAAATGTTCTAGCTGTGCCCTGTTTGTGCCACACAGGGACTTGTATGTATCAACATAGAGAAGATAAAAAGTACACACAAAGTTAAGGACAAAACTCCTATAACAAATGTTTTTTTTAATAAGGTAAAATAATTTCATTGATGATGGGGAGGGAACTCCTGTATAAAAGTGGTACACCAAAAGGTACAAGATCCTACAAAGAGATGATTCATTAAGAAAGACATCCAATCTTCTATACAAACTGGAATCTTATGGGTGCACCAAAAGAAATAAGGGACAAGGGGTTATTCCTCAAATATGTAATTTCATTTACTATTCCTTCAAGCTATATCGACAAGGTGGGTTGCTCTGATGGTAAGCACCCTCCACTTCCAACCAAGAGGTTGTGAGTTCGAGTCACCCCAAGAGCAAGGTGGGGAGTTCTTGGAGGGAAGGATGCCGAGGGTCATTTGGAAACAGCCTCTCTACCCCAGGGTAGGGGTAAGGTCTGCGTACACACTACCCTCCCCAGACCCCACTAGTGGGATTATACTGGGTTGTTGTTGTTGTTGTTGTTTATTCCTTCAAGCTATCTTATTTCTTCCATACAATCCACATGAGTTCTAGTGGGGTAACATCATCCCACACCTTCTGTCTTCTCCTCTTCTTCTAAATGTCTAGGGGAACAGTGCTTCCTTCACGGTGCGTGGCATCATCCATTGAAGTCCGAACCATCTAAAGGTTTTCCATCACAAGCAAGGTACTATCTCACTATAAATGGTGGCGGTCCACATCTTCGCCCAAACTCTTACATATAAAACACAAACTGATATATGTAATACTCCTCTTCCTCAAGTTTTGAGCTGTCAAAATCTCTCTTTCGCTGCCACCAAGTGAAGAAACGCACCTTCTTAGCGCCCTGGGTCTCTGAATTGACAGATGTGGAAAGGCTGATTCCTGAAAACTCCTCTAATATTACCAGCCACGCTCTAACAAACTGAATGCAAAATAACTCTCAAGTGCATCTGGTAATAAACAATAGGAATAAAGCTTTAAGCAGGTTTGTCATCACTCTCTCAGTCTCATTGCAAAACTAGTTTGACATATGGACAGCTAATAAGTGGGTGGCGATGCCTAAATCAGATCTGGGAATCATTCTCCATACAACCTTTGCAACTTTTTCAACCAAAGGATTAATAAGCTTGCCAAAGTACCTGGCACCAATTAGTACTGAGAAGTAAACTAAGTTTAAGTTACACTCAGCCCTTCATAAAATCAACTCTTTCCTGCACAACAATGTTGCCTTTTAAACTAGTAAACAACCATTCAACTAAACCTTAACGGTGAATTTAGTGCTTGATAACATAGGTACTAATGAAGAACTTTGAATCCATCTTAATATGTGCAAATGCATCAATAGCACAAGTAGCATAAAACATCGTCAGCTAGAATCATTGCTAATTTTAACGGCAAGCATACAGCAGAAGAACAAACGCGTGCAGAGAAATTATTATCTGTTTCCTTCACTGCTTCATCACGTAAATCGTTTCAGCTGCTGCTAATTCTTTCTTCGTCAGGACTGTTGCATATCTGAAACACTTGATGGTACTGCTGCATATATTTTCTGCTTAATCTCCAATGCACAAAAAATTGTTTAGTTGAATCCTGAAAATTAATGTTTGGAACAGATATCTAAATGAGGTAAAAGATTACGAATTACATCTGAATGACTTATGTATCACTCACTCCGCAAAAATAAGAACATTCTATCACTTTTCATTTTTATGCTGATATGGGACGCCAGAGGTACCAATGGAGAATAAACTCTTTTTTGCTGTCAGCAACACTTGCAGTATATAAGCAGATATAGGCTTAGGTAAACACTGGTGACTGTGTGCTAGCAACATACAGCTTGAAATGCTCATAAACAGATGAAGTTCCTTGGACCAGTGCTAAGTTGCAAATATTTTGATTCGTTTTTGTTATACAGTGTTGGAAGTCATCATATTGACAAGACATTCAGTCAGACTCACACAGCAACTAGTTACATATTAATTACCATAACAAAAGCTTCATCAAGCACAAAAGTGCCGTAGATCCAACTTGTTAAAAGATTGGGCCAAACCTCTCTTTTAGTGGCTAATTTAGAACCAGGTTAACAAGATGCAGAAAGCATGCCAGGTCCAACTTTCGGAATTTGTTTAATGTCTCCTCACTCAGTCACTTGTATTTCGAGTCTACATGTGGTAAAATTCTAGACTTATTGTAGGATATTTCATAAGTTCAATTTGAGCCTAGAAGAATCCTAGGCTTATCATAGGACCTTTCATAAGATAGAGAACATTGGTGTGCCATCTACATGCATATGTTTGTTTTTCCTTTCAGGTTTTTTGATAAACATAGTCACCTGGCGGTTGTTAAAGAGATAAAAAAACTCGAGGACCCAAATTCATTAGCATACCATTTCGATAGAAAAATAAACCACATCATGCATAATAGAATATTACAGCAGGTATCTGTCTCATTGTACATGTGATGTAAACTTGCAATTCCTCTTTATCCCTTTGGCAAGTCGTGCTAATTCCAGTATATTTTGAGATTCGGCTGTTAACATGAGATAGATAGGTTCATTAAATTCAAGCACATTCTCACATTTGACTGATCTCCTTCTCACCATTGGATTTATTAATCATTGGACAATTCCCATCTTAAAGTTATCCTCCCCTTAACAGTTAACACTTTAGAAATATTAATCAACTATACCTCAATCTCAAATTAATTCGGAAAGACTATATATATTTCTATTCATCACAATTCGTCCTACATCATTCTTATATTATTCTTTTAAATGCACATATTAAAGTAATAAAAGGAACATCAAACTCCAAGTCACAATTGGCTAAACAAAATAATTGAAAAGAAAAATTCCTTTCAAATTTCATTGATGAATCGTATAAACAAAAACAAAGAAAATTCAGCAAATTCTTCAAATCCCCAAAACTAAACCCTCCCCCCAAAAAATCAAATTTGCTAACCCCTTCCCCAATCCCCGCCATAGAGGTTACAATAGTTAAAAAGTCAAAATACTAAGCACCTGTGTACTTAAAAACGACGCCGTAAAGAACCGCTTACAAATCCTCATCATCTGCCCTCTTTTTGGGTTTACGATAATTCTCTTCAAGATGCTTGGCGATAACAAGGCCAGTGTTAACGAGCTTCTGGATATTGGGGACGTTGTAGTTTTGGGCCAAGTACACTCCGAAACCCGTACCCACAACGAACGAGAATGTACTTCTGAAAAATCCCATTGAATTGAAGATCCAATTATTTGCTACTAATTGTTGAGGTTTAGGGTTTTTATGGAGAGATTGATGAAAGGGGAATTATAAAGGTTTGTGTTTGAGATTTGGCCCCTTCTCCAAGGTTCTTTGCTTGCATACTTGCGGAGGTGGAAATGTGGGACCCAATCTGAGTTTTGATGGACTACTTCAAGGGATCAGTCCAGAAACTTCCAATAGGCTTTATAGCCCAGTAACTGTGAGAGTTGAGGCTTTTTTCTATATACAGTCAAACCTTTCTATAACAGTCTCGTTTGTTCCGAATATTTTTGGATGTTATAACGAAATACTGTTATAGAGAACATATATTATAACATAACATAAAAATTAGTTTCGAAAAATCTTGACTATTATAATAAAGTGTTGTTATATAGAGATGTTATTATAGAGAGGTCTAACTGCATATATGATTATATATATTATACATATGCTATATATTCATCGACTTTTTTTAGCTTAAACAGTTGGACGAGAGACTGTTTAAGTTAGTTCTTCAATAAAAAGTTAATTACAAGTTACCAGGGTAACACAAATATCTGATTTTGGGGCCACTATTTAAGTTGTATTCTAAATTCAATTTTTTTTTTTACAATTTTACCCATTCTGGATATAACTTTAGACCTACGTGATTGAAGTAGCACAATCCGCGTCAAAAGTTATAAATTTTATCTAAAATTGTAGACTTTAGATAAAAACCTATTAAGTGCATACAAAAAATCGTCTATACTTCAAACGTACTAGCATTAGGGGCATTTTTGAAGTACAGGGGTTTTGCCTCAAGGCCTTTATATTTTATATCATTTGTTCAATTTGATTACATTGTTAACAACGGAGTAGTGCTGCATATATTTTCAAATGTAAAATTTGTGATCCAAATTTTACCTAGACAAATGTTATTGAAAGTGAACACTTAGCCACCCTCTTTTTTCTGTTTTCTCTTGTTAGAAAGATTACCATCCATTTGATGAGTTCAAATTTAGTTAACCCAAACACCCTATAGTAAAATTTGGAATATCTGTGTATGTCATTTGGCTCTTAACTGTTTTTACCAATATAGAAGAAATATTGGGCTTCCTTTGTTCATTCTTGTGGGCCTGTATTGATTCAAGTCTGCTCCGAAGGCCCAATACAATCCAGCCCCTTCCTCTTCTTTTAACAAACACAAGCAATATCGAAGGAACTCTCCTTTTCTTATTCTAATGAAACACTTTCCTTTCTTCATCTGAAACAATCAAAAACCTATATTAGAACTCACTACCTTCAAATCTTGTTAGAAAAATTAATATCCATCTCAAAGTAAAAGGCAAGAAAATGAAAATATCTTGTACCACTGTTATTCCTTTCTTTTTTCTTTTGCTGTTCTTATTGTGGGATTGCTGATTTTTTTTTTCTTTACTACCTCAGATGAAATGGAGACCAAGTTCATATTTTGGAGCCAATGGCTGTTTTTTCTATGAGAAAAAAGTTATTGAATAAGTCACTGCCTTCAAATCTTGGTAAAAAAATAAGATCCATCAAGTAGCGAAAGGCAAGAAACCTAATTATTTAATGTGAACTTGTTTGTTTATCATGGCTATTTTGTGTCTGTTTTTGTAGTGGGTTTACTGATTCTTCTCTTCTTCTTTTTTCTATGTTCAGATGATTGTAATACCTCAAAGTATTCCTAAATTCTAACGCCTAACAGGGGTCGTTGGTGTTTCTGGTTTTGTGCCTAATTTCTTCTTCACCAGAAGCACCAATTTGCAATAAAGATTCAAATTTTACAAGAAATTGAACTTTTTTCTATGTTGGTTACGACAAGTCACAGTCCTTCAGCTTCAGCTTCCTCATGCTCTTATGGTGGAAATATGGCAGAAAAATCTGATCTTGGATTTGGGGATTTGGATAATTTGTTGCCTGAACTTGCCGGCTCCGACCAGACCCTTTTCCGGTGTATCTCCGGCGATATGGAGGCCCCATCAGTCAGCTTGAAACAGTTACTCCAAGGAGGAAATGCAAATGCTGATTTGGGTTGTGGAGTTTCTGTTCAAAGCTCTGGTTTTGAGGTCTCAGCTGCAGGTTCTTTAGCTCATACAGATAATGTCTCTTTTTCTAATTCAAATCTCCTTCTAAATGCTAACATTGAGAAAATTGGATCTGTCATAAACTCTGACAACAAGCAAAATGTTAACTTTGAACACCTGAATGTCAATCTTTTGGCAAGAAATTTACCTCCTGCTTTGAGCTTTCAAGAAAAACCATCAGAACAGAATTCTGCTTATGTTAACATGTTAGGCTCATTATCATATGATATAAGTCAAGAACAGCCCCCGCCCAAACGCCACAATTCGGGTACGCTTGGTTCAAGCTTAAGTGCTCTATTGCCTGAAGTTCCATTTTTTGACTCCAGTGGTGACTTATTGCTGAGGAAACAACCATTGGGACAAATGCGGCAGCAAGTCAATTTTCTGCCTTTTCACCAGTTTCAGCAAAAGCCATTAATTGTACCTAAGCTTGAGGCAGCTGGTGGTGGTGATAATGGTAATTTGATAGTGCCTCGTCATCAACAGCAGGAACAACAATTTATTTATGACCAGTTTTTTCAGGCCTCTGAATTATTACTGGCCGGACAATTCTCAAACGCGCAAATGATATTGGCGCGGCTCAATCAACAGCTCTCTCCCATTGGCAAACCCTTCAAGAGGTCTGCTTTTTACTTCAAAGAGGCTCTGCAGTTACCTTTCCTTTTGCCTTGTACATCCACATCTTTTCCACCAAGAATTGCCACCCCATTTGATTGTGTGCTTAAGATGGATGCTTATAAGGCCTTTTCTGAAATATCTCCACTTATCCAGTTCATGAATTTCACCTCCAATCAACCTATTCTTGAAGCTCTTGGGGATGCCAAGCAAATTCACATAATAGATTTTGACATTGGTTGTGGTGCTCAATGGTCCTCATTTATGCAAGAACTCCGGAGCAGCAATAGAAAGGCAACTTCTCTAAAGATTACTGCCTTTGTATCTCCTTCAACCCACCACTCCGTTGAGATTGGCATCATGCACGAAAGTTTAACGCTGTTTGCTAATGATGTGGGAATCAGATTTGAGCTGGAAGTTATTAACTTGGATTCCTTTGACCCTAAGACTTATCCCTTATCCTCCTTGAGGTCATCTGAGTGTGAGGCTATTGCTATTAATTTCCCCATCTGGTCTATTTCAAGTTGTCTATTTGCATTTCCTTCACTTCTTCACTGTATGAAGCAGCTTTCACCGAAAGTTGTTGTATCATTGGAACGTGGATGTGAACGTACTGAACTCCCCTTAAAGCATCACCTCCTCCATGCCCTCCAATATTATGAGATACTCTTAGCCAGTATTGATGCTGCTAATTTAACTCCAGAGATTGGGAAAAAAATTGAGAGGTCTCTTCTCCAGCCTAGCATTGAGAACATGGTCTTGGGGCGCCTCCGATCCCCTGATCGAATGCCCCCGTGGAGAAACCTATTTGCTTCTGCAGGATTTTCACCTATTGAATTTAGTAATATGGCTGAAATTCAGGCTGAATGTGTTGTTAAGAGAACTCAGGTAGGAGGATTTCACGTCGAGAAGCGCCAGACGTCGCTTGTGCTATGCTGGAAGCAGCAGGAGCTCTTGTCAATTTTGGCTTGGAGGTGCTGAGGAGCTTTATCTAATGAAAGCCAGAAGACTCTTTCCATTTAACAGCTACATTTCCTAGAGGTTTTGACTCTTCAATTTGATAGCCTGTTCAAAATTTAATCTACATTGCTATCACCTCCACTGTTGCCTGTAAATTCTTTTTGGTACATCTAATTCTCCATATGTAGTCTTGACTGTAGGCAAGCATTCCTACGTGTAAACAGAATCTTAACCACTTTCCCTGTTTGAAAATCTGCGTTGTATCTTTCAGCATTTCACTGTGTATTAATTGCTTTCTTTTTTACCTTGTTTAATAATATAAAAAAATCGTCCATTTCTCCATATTTGGGAACAATTGGTAAGTGCTAACAGATATTAACATGATTTATTGGATAAGCAGTATGATAATCCTTTATTGGTGAATGCTAATGTTATCATCCGCTTGTTTGCCTGGTGTCCTTTGCATGTATACTGGATAGTAATGGCATGTTTTTCTGGCTGAGTGTGCTGAGCTTCCTGGTTACAGGAAAGTCACTTCCTATGTAAATAATCTTTTTGTGCTCTTAAAGTGTTGGATACGATGTTTGAATTTTGATAGGTATATTGAGGTTGGATAGGAACCAGATTAGAGCTATGTACCGGACAGATCTTTTCTACAGGTCTATACTCTTGTTAGAATTTACACTTGGAAACAATATTCTAAACTTCACTTTATTTTGCTTCCAGGTAGATTAAGGAATCTAGTTTGACTGAACTCCAGCATAGTCCTAATATTTGTAACTTGTAGTATGTTCATATGAATTATGAAATTTAGAAATCTTGTAGTTTTATTGTCATGGATATAGAGGATTATAAATTATTCAGCCGAGTTGGCTTCGAGGCATAATAAGTTGGCGAAATACTTCTATGCTTACTGCATTGCTCAGGAAAATAGGCATGTCTACGCGTTGCAATAATAAACTAAGTAGCCACAGAAATCTCACTAGCTGTTGTCGCTACGTTGCTTATGTTCCTTTTGGTGTAAGTCACTGTCAACACAGATAGTATTTGTATGCTGCTAATGGAGGAATGAATTAATTCTTCTTCAATCAATTCATTTTGGACGGGGGAAGAATTCTTACTAGTTTGGTTCTTCTCAAAGTATGAGCTGATATTGGTTTGATTACTTTCACTGCATTACTGTATATGCATTTTTTGCAAGTTATGAAGCTGTAGTAAATTCTCTAAGGAGAGCCATTTCATATTTTGATTAAACAGCTTTTGACTACTGATTAGTTCATGTCTTGACATAATCTAACATCCTTCCCACCCAAAGAACAATTGGGCCATGTTATGGTCTTGACTTTTTTGTTTCAGTCCTCTCTAGACATGTGTGTTCATGTTTTATTGAGGTTTATGCCCTTTTATTACTCCCCTTGTCCCATTTCATGACATACTTTCTTTTTTTAGTCTGTTCCAGGAAAAAGGAATGTCATCCTTTTATGTTTAGAAACAATTTTAGTTTAAGGGTACTTTTTGATAACCTCAATTTTTATTTTTATTTTCGCTCTCCTAACTTTCTATTTTATCTTTAATGACATGATTTTATACCCACAAAAATTTCGCCTTTACTTTTCTTCTCTTTTAGCAGTCTTGTAGGCCAGTTGAAGACCAAATAAAGCAGCTCAAGCCCCACTTGGGATCTATCTAAGACAACTCGAGCTAATCGATGTGATGTTTAAGATCATAAGTTTTAATTTTTCTATTAAATAAAAATGAAGTTGGCATAAAATGAGATGGAGCTCAGGAGTATCTTGATCAGTGGCGGATGTAGAGTATAGTTATTGGGTTCCCGAGTAACAATAACTTTTGTGGAGACCTTATATGTTTATTAAAAAACTCATTAAATATCTATAAATATATAACTGTGAACCCAGTTATTATTATATATTAATTTGAGATTACAATAGGAACCCATAAAATTCAAATCATGGATCCGCTTCTGATCTTGATTTGCCCGTTTGATCTGAGAAACTCACAAGTAAATGTTGCTTAATATTCATTCATATGACTATTGTTAAATCACTTTATTTATGTGATACTGCCCTTTGTAACTGAGACTGGAAAACAGTTGATTGCTCCATTCTATTCTTTATACAAAGGACTTGTAGTAAGTGCGAAACAGTACTTTGCTAAGAATCTACAAATACTAGTGGTAAATGAAGTTGGATAAAAATTATGAAGACTTGGATTTCAAATTTTTATAGAGATAAAAACACAAAATGTATTTTTTTCATCTGCTTAAGTCTTAATGGTTAAAGTTATTTAATATATACGCTAAGAGAATCGAGGTGTGGGCAAATTGGCCCGTAGATATACACCGTCATGGTATATTTTCTACGACCATTTAATTAGAGCATTCCCTCTAAACTATGGCCCTGGTCCTGTAGGAGAGTCTGAATTTGGAGTGGGTGAAAAAAATAAGGCGCGACAGCTTAGCATTACATTAATTTAACGACTTTGTATTATATTATTGTTGTATTTTGGGAAGTGTTATACGTCATTAATTCAATCATTCTTTTGAAAATACGAAGTTCCCATCATTATTTTAGAAGGGATGTTGATAATTTGGATTACATAATGCATGCCAAATTATTATTATATACTTCATTCATTGTATTTGTTATCAACATCTTGAATAATTTAGTCCATCCACTTAAGCAAACCACATGGGTCATGTTTGATTGAACTCAATAATCTAATCTAAATTTTGAGCATTTCAAAGTGAACTTTATTAAATCCAACGTAGACTACAAGGCAGATGGACATGAAATTCATTAAGGAGTGTAGGACCATGTTTTGAGGACTTTTGATTAATTTTAATCCTTTAGCAGTTGGTATAATGTGAACATGACAAATATTAATTAATCATATAATTAAAACCTAGTTGGAGAAGCTAATACGAACAATATGTCGTTTTCATTTGGAAAGACTTCGATACAAAACTTGACAAGTCCGTTCAAGGTTTACAACAACAAAAAAAACTCGATATAATCCCACGAGTGGACCCTTGGGAGGGCAGTATGTACGCAAATCTTACCTCTACCTTGAGGGTAGAGAAGTTGTTTCTGATAGACAATCGGCTCAAGAAAAGAAAAAGAAAATTTTCTCAATTCACTCGCTAACAGAAGTAATTTTTTTCTTGAGTGTAAATGTTTTGTTCCATCACATATAGAGGCGGATGTAGTGTTCTGGGGACGGGGATGAGTTCAACTAAATCCATAACTTTCGACGCGGAATAAAAATATGTATGTAAAAATTCATTAAAATTGCAAAAATAGTAGATATGAACCCATAACTTTAAAAATATAATAGGTTCAATAGTTAAAACCATAAAAGTTGAACCCATAGGGTTTAAATCCTGAATCCGCCTCTGATCACATAGATTATACTCTTCTAAACGAATTCACAGAACCTTGTGCAATATTTATTCTAAACTTACTGAAATACAACAGCTTAAAAAAGAGAAGACAATACACTAATAATCATCCGACTAAGATATAAAACACTTCTAAATGTAATTATATGATTATTTGTCCAGTGTGAGACAACATCCAAAGAGCTCAACTCTTCAAACTATCTAATCTCTAACATTATGCACTAACACTTGGCATCTAATATGTTTTCCGAATAGTTTCTTATATGTCAGTTAAGCATGAAATTCAGCAAGATGAAACAGAAAGCATCCAAGGGCAATTAAAAGAACCAAAGTCCAATGTAACAGCCCAGCCCGCTAGTAATATTGTCCGCTCTGGGCCTAGGCCCTCGAGGGTTTAAAACGCGTCACTAGGATCTAAGGCTTGTTAACTTATATATCCAGCATCCCTCTTGTATTTTGCCGACGTGGGACTCTATCTAAAGTCTGGGTGTTACATCTAACTTGTCAGCAGAGTAGTACATAGAGTAGAGAAAGCTTAAAGACAGCAACCAACAGGAAATTTTAGCAGAACTAAGTTTTGATCTTTCAAGGGAGTATTATGCCAAACAGCCAAAAAGTTTAAATCAAAACAGAGTGAGGAAGAGGATCAAAAATAGGCACAAGAGCTGACAAACAGTAGTGTAACAAAAAAAAACTTGCGTTGGCAGAGACATTATACAAGACGTACACACGCCGCTCTTTGAAGATACATATCCACTTCCCAATGTATTAAAACAGTGAACCAAACTTACAAAATTCCAATTAAGCCTTTTGGTCGGCAGGAAAAGACGACCTGAAGCTCGTGAAACTCTCGCTTATTAATAGCAGGAATAGGAATAGGAATGTAATTCCAATAAGAGTATCCATGTCCTAAGTTCAGAACATGCCTCCAATTTTGGTTCTTATCTAATATACCAATACATGTATCAAAAGTCGAATATATTACTCACTCATTTTAAGAGAAACTATTCACTTGGGAACTAACATGCTTGTAACCAGGAAGCTCAACACATTCAGAAAGAAAAGCAGGTCATTACTCATTACTATCCAGAAATTGTTAATAGTACTTAGCAATTGTATCGGAATATGGAAAAGATATAAATTAATACACAGGGAAACTTGGGAAGATACAACACACTGATATTCAAAGCGGGATAATAGTTAGGATTTGTTTAACGCGGAAGGCCTGCCTACAGTCAAAGACTACACATACGGAGAAAATGACATAGCAAATGTAAGCAGATTTTTAACAGACATCAAATTGAAGAGTCAAAACCTCTAGTAAATGTTGCTGTTAAAAGAAAGAGTTGTCTGGCTTCATAAGATAAAGCTCCTCAGCACCTCCAAGACAAAGCTGACAAGAGTTCCCGCTGCTTCCAGCATAGCACAAGAGACGACTGGCGCTTCTCGACATGAAATCCTCCTACCTGAGTTCTCTTAACAAGGCATTCTGCCTGGATTTCAGTTAGATTACTAAACACAACAGGTGAAAATCCTGCAGAAGCAAATAGGTTTCTCCATGGGGAAATTCGGTCAGGGGATCGGAGGCGCCCTAAGACCATGTTCTCAATGCTAGACTGGAAGAGAGACCTCTCAATTTTTTTCCCAACATCTGGTGTTAAATTAGCAGCATCAATACTGGCTAAAAGTATCTCATAATATTGGAGGGCGTGGAGGAGGTGATGCTTTAAGGGGAGTTCAGTACGTTCACATCCACGTTCCAATGATACAACAACTTTTGGTGAAAGTTGCTTCATACAGTGAAGCAGTGAAGGAAATGCAAATAGACAACTTGAAATAGACCATATGGGGAAATTAATAGCAATAGCCTCACACTCAGATGACCTCAAGGAGGATAAGGGATAAGTCTTAGGGTCAAAGGAATCCAAGTTAATAACTTCCAGCTCAAATCTGATTCCCACATCATTAGCAAACAGCGTTAAACTTTCGTGCATGATGCCAATCTCAACGGAGTGGTGGGTTGAAGGAGATACAAAGGCAGTAATCTTTAGGGAAGTTGCCTTTCTATTGCTGCTCGGGAGTTCTTGCATAAATGAGGACCATTGAGCACCACAGCCAATGTCAAAATCTATTATGTGAATTTGCTTGGCATCCCCAAGAGCTTCAAGAATAGCTTGATTGGAGGTGAAATTCATGAACTGAATAAGTGGAGATACTTCAGAAAAAGCCTTATAAGCATCCATCTTAAGCACACAATCAAATGGGGTGGGAATTCTTGGTGGAAAAGATGTGGATGTACAAGGCAAAAGGAAAGGTAACTGCAGAGCCTCTTTGAAGTAAAAAGCAGCCCTCTTGAAGGGTTTGCCAATGGGAGAGAGCTGTTGATTGAGCCGCGCCAATATCATTTGCGCGTTTGAGAAATGTCCGGCCAGTAATAATTCAGAGGCCTGAAAAAACTGGTCATAAATGAACTGTTGTTCCTGCTGTTGATGACGAGGCACCACCAAATTACCATTACCACCACCACCAGCTGCCTCAAGCTTAGGTACAAATAATGGCGTTGGCTGAAACTGGTGAGGAGGCAGCAAATTGACTTGTTGCTGCATTTGTCCCAATGGTTGTTTCCTCAGCAATAAGTCACCACTGGGACTAAAGAACGGAACTTTAGGCAATAGAAAGCCTAAGCTTGAACCCAGGATACCCGAATTGTGGCGTTTGGGTGGCGGCTGCTCTTGATTCATGTTGTATGATGATGAGCCAAACAAGTTAACATAAGCGGAATTCTGGAACTGGGTTTGGTTTGCCACTATTTGTGGACAAGAAATTTGAGGCTTCTCTTCTGATTGTTGTTCTTGAAAGCTCAAAGCAGGGGGCAAACTCTTGGCCAAAAGATTGGCATTCAGATTTTCAAAGTTATTATTTGGTCTGTTGTTTGAGTCTATGACAGCAGAACCAATTTTCTCAATGTTGGCATCTAAAGAAATATCTGAACTAGAAAAGGAAATATTATCAGTACAAGCAAAAGAACCTGCCACTGAAACTCCAACACCCAAATCAGCATTTGCATTTCCTCCTTGGAGTAATTGTTTCAAGCTGACTGATGGGTCCTCCATATCGCCGGAGATCCACCGAAAAATTGTCTGGTCGGAGCCGGCAAGTTCCGGCAACAAATTATCCAAATCCCCAAATCCAAGATTAAATTTTTCTGGCTCCAACCCAAATGAAAATGGCTGCAGCTCAGTCACCAACTCCTCTTTCCGGCCGTCAATTTTTCCAGCTCCGGCGCCGGGAACTCCATTATTTCCAGCATGTTGGCCACCATAAGAGCATGAGGAAGATGAAGCTGAAGGACTAGGACTTCTTGTATCCAACACTGAGACAGATTCATTTCTTGTAAAGGTTAAACCTTTATTGCAAATTGGTGCTTCTGTTGAAGAAGAAATTGAAGGTACATAACTTGAAACACCAAGTACTCCTTTTGCTACTGCTAGGTTGTTACTTTGAGGTATTACAATCATCTGAACATAGAAAAAAAATCAGCTAAACCCACTACAAAAATTAACAGTAAAAGAGGAAGATAATTTGGTTTCTTGCCTTTTTGATACTTGAAAGATCTAATACCAAGATTTGAAGGGTTGTGACTTCTGCAATGGTTTTTCTTTCACATATAAACCAAACCCAAGAACAAAAAAAACAGCCATTTGCTCAAAAATATGAACTTGGTCTCCATTTCATCTGAAAAGAAAGAAAAAAATCAGCTCCAAACCACTATAACCAGAGAAAAAAAAAGAAAAAAACATTAACATTAGAAGAAGATAATTTCATTTTCTTGCCTTTTACTTCTAGATCTGAAGGGTAGTAACTTCTTCAATAGCTTATCTTCCACAGAAAAACCAACCCCACAACCAGAAAAATACAGCAATTTTGCTAAAAAATATAAACTTGGTCCCCATTTTAGCAACGCCGGCTATAGCCAATAAAGCACATGCTTTAGCCCAAAAAAATTAGGGGCCCCACTCTTTATCAAGGTTATATGTTTATTTAAAAAAAAAGTATTTTCAAGTTAAAAAATACTACTCCTGCTTATTTTGATTACAAGGAAATATATCTCCTAATAATTGTTTGACAAAAAAAAAAAAAAAAAAAACTCTTTTTGTCTTCTCTAATAAAAAAAATTATATAGATTTTTTCACTTCCTATTTGGAATCCCCAATACTTAGTTTCTTCGTTTACCTTTCTCACCGTAAATGTATACTACTTTACTACTATTATATTTTTACTGTCTTCCTCCAAAAAGATCCACTTACAATATTATTCTGGAAAAGTTAAAAGTATACTCTCTCTAGTTTATTTTAATTGATTTTTTGGCTCTTTTTATATATATTAATAAACTCATTTTTTGGCATTAATTAATAATAAAATTAATCATATTAATCTTAATTTGTTCATTGGAAATATAACAAACGATTCTTAGGTTCTTTACTCCAAAGACAACTTTGGAAAGGAGAAATTAATTACTTCTTGATATCTGAAAAAATTAAATATTGTGAATTACAAAATAATGATAAAAAAATCACTTAAAGTGGATCGAAGTGAGTATTATTTTGTATTTTTTCGAATACCAGGCATTGCAAGGATTGGGTTGAAGCACCAAATAAGCATTTATTTTCAGATCAAGTTACATAATCATAAATTACGTGTCAGTTATATAACGTATAATAAATGCAATAAATAGCAGTAACATGAAGAAGCTGAATAAAAAAATCATTACGGGTAAAAATACATATTAAACCCATATCCCTTATATTATATCTCACATCTGTTAATTATTCACTTGCTCCCTCAATTACATTGTAGAGTCGTACTATTCTATTTCTGCAGATCAATATTGTGTCTACATGGAAGAAGCGCTGTCAACGTCAGTAAGATTTCTATTTTCTTTTACTTAATTATTTTCGTTCAATTACTATTCTTTTCTTTTATGTTGCTTATATTTGGAAAATGAGTTAAATTGGTTATTAGTGTCCCGAAATATAAATTAATTTTTTTGACCATCAAAATTATTTTTTGGATTAGACAATATAATTATTAAAATGATTAAATTTTCGTAATGCAAATTTCAACTTTTTAATTCTGTAAATATTATTTACAGTAGGAAACTACAAAAAGTGTTTGCTAATAAAAGAATTCGCTAAAAATATTTAAAAATCGCAAAAAGTGTCATTAAATAAGCATCGTGAGTAAAACAAAGGAGTGAAATGGGAGGTTGGAGGGGGGGAGGGAGGGAGGAAATCATTTTACTCAAATTAAGAAATTATAACCTTTTTGTAGTTTCTAACTATGCATCGTGTCGATGTCTCAATATCCTTTTTAAATTTTTTCATTTCACGAGTATCTCAAGACCTACGTGTAACATGTTATTCCCTTCGATCTATTTTAAGTAATTATTTTTGATACTTTTCACATGTATTAAAGAATTCATCTTTTAACATTAATTAACAATAAAATTGATCATATTAACCTTAATTTGCTCATTCAAAATATAACAAAGTACTCATAGGCTCTTTACTCCAAAATAACTTTAAAAAAAAAGTTAATTCCTTCTTGATATTTGAAAAAATTAAATATTGTGGATCACAAAAATAAATTAGGAAAAAACATAATTAGGCAATATTCAAGAAAAAATTTCAGAATCCTAGCAGGAATTAGTAATTAACAAACTAGCACCTAATTAATTACCAAAACATATAATGTTGGACCAAAAATCAAGTTTCCACATGTGTGAACATATTCTAATCAAACAAAGGACTGAAAATTAGTCCTATTAATTACCTAAAATTAGTCATATTAATAATCATCTCTACCAAAATGTTTGATCAGATTATACAACCCATTTAATTACCTTCAACACATATCTCTCTTCTAATATTAATGCCACAACCAAAAAGCATATATGTACGAATCATCCAAAGGAAAATAGCACTTATTTTAATTTTTTAGTTGCTATTTTTGTATATAGTAATAAAAATATAATTAGATTAATGAAATATTATAAGTATTTTATGGATATGTAAACTTAAAGTTATTTCCATAGTAAATGTGTTTGTTTCAATATCCTAATAGTATACTTATACACTTATATGTTATTGTTTGTACATAATGTACATCAAATATAAATTTAAAATATATCACATATACGGGGTATATATTTCAAATGTCAAATATACTTAAACTATATATTGATCTCATCAAGTATATATAATTATACATTAAATATACATAATGCATATATTGAATATGTATATTTGTTTATGTCACGACCCAAAATCCAACTAGTCGTGATGGCACCTAACCCATCCCATTAGGTAAATCAATTTCTAACTAACCAATTTCACTAATAATTATTAAAGTAATTTAAGTGAATAAAGATCCTGATCTTATACAATCCCCGAGAATTGGTAGTACAAATCATGAGCTTCTAAGAATAGAGTATACAAAGCGAAAATAAATTAAATACATAGTCTGTTTGAATAATACATAAACAGAACTTTTATAAATCTAAGGCTACCCTGAACAAGAGGCAGCTACAACAGGAACGCAGGTACATATTCAATCTCGCAACCATCGAACACAGCAACAACAACAGCCAACATCTGCACGCAATGTGCAGAAGTGTAGTATCACTACAACCGACCCCACGTATTCAGTAAGTAACAACCCTAACCTTAGGTTGAAAGCAGCGACGAGCTTCTACCAAGGTCGGGGTCCAAAACCACTAGCCATAACAGTCCATAACAACATAAAATAAATAATACCAGAAGAAACACATAGATAAAATGCTCAGCCAAATCATGATTTCAAAATAATAGTTCTTCCTTTCAAATACATCAATGAAAACCCAAATCGATTTCCGAAATTGGCAAAAATATGAATAAGTTTGAAAGCAATTAATTTTTCCAAAAAATCCTTTCAATAATAAATAAAATATCTCATTTTCTTTCCCAAATAACCAATGTAAAATAAATGCATCACTATGCCCATATGTCAGCATGTGTGAGAAATCATGAATAATGTGATACCGTACAGCATGAGGAAACACATTTCTATGCATATATGTCATGTGTGCATGTCAATGCAATGTATCTCAGAGATTGCACTCATGTACTCACACTCTCTCAGAGACTCAATCTCATTGTCTCGCAATTCTCTCTTACTATGCTCAGCACACTCAATCACTCAGCGCTATACAATACCTGTTGCGGCGTGCAGTCCGATCCCTGTTTATAGTCGACTGCGCTCACTGGGGTGTATAGACTCATGAGGGGCTCCTACAGACCATGCGCTATAAGCACGGACAACTCACGTGCCATAACATAAATATCTGGATCCGCACGGCCAACTCACGTGCTGCACGGCCAACTAACGTGCAATAATAATATAAGGACCCGCACAGCTAACTCACATGCTGCACGGCCAACTCACGTGCAATAATAATATAATATATATAAAGCCAACATGGCTTGTTGCGCC
>AWOL01S0029980.1:26755-42378 GCA_000715115.1 Nicotiana otophora
CACACACACACACACACGAGACGATAAAATTGATTCACGAGTTCAAGATCAAATCCTTACATTGCTAGTTTCCCTCCTAATATTAATGTAGTATACGTAATATTTACAGCTAGCTGAGCTATACAGTGAACCTATTTATACGGTCTACAAAATAAAAAACTTCTTGTTAATATACCTTCTAGTACAACTTATATCGAAATACATATTAATTCATTCTTTTGCAAAACTTAACATGGACCGAACCTTATAAATATGAATGATCAACCTTATAAATTTGGTTATTTATTTTCTAATTGGATAATATGGTTCTTATCCTTATGTGACCCGTTTTTAAAAAGTTCATTATCCATTCCATTTTTAATGGATAATATGGTGGATAACTATTTTTTAAAACTATTTTGCCACCACTATTGTTATGGAACTGATGCAATATGAAATCGGGAGCCATATTATGGGAGATGAACTAATGCTTGGGATAGCGGTATAACATGCAATTGGTAAAGTACACACTTTGAGTAGGTTGTATGGAAGGTTGTGAAGATTTATACTTGCATTGATCAGCTGAGATTGTTAGATCTAGTTAATACAGATGGAAACTACAAATAGATCGCTACAATTTTACTTACTAATTTATTTATTTACATATCATTTCCAAGTGTAATTTCTTATTTTCAGTTCAGTCTTCTCTTTTCAAAGGGTATTTGTAACTACTTTAGCTCTCTTTAGTGTAACTTTTGCTTAGCTAAAATTTTAGCAAGTTTTCTTCTCAAATTGCATTTTGTAATATTTGGTATCAGAGCATCGATATTTGCTCTGTAGGTACAATATCTGAAATGACTTCAGAAATGAACGAGATTAAAGAGATGGTGCAAAATCTTGCTTCTGGGATTTCTAGCCCAAGCTCGAGACAGATTAGAAACTCCCATAAATTCTCTTCTCAATTAAGAGAAATCAAGAATTCATAGGAAGCCATAAAGGCACTAGAAGAACCCAATTTCAAATCTTGGTTGGTGCAACATGGGAAGTCTATTTAGTTAGTGGGTTTCATCCATCCTTCTCTCCAAGAAGGGCATATGTGTCATCCTGGGGTGAAGCGCAGATGTTACACCCCATGTTTTCGTACATAAAAGTACGTCGTAAGTCAATTGATGTAAGCTCGGAAATGAGATCCTCTTTTAAAGTATATAAAGTAAATTAATAATGTTACCATGGAGGTTATATATATTTAAGATCATGAATAACAAGTACCAAAATAGTTGGAAGGCTTAGAAGCTAAACGAATTGAAGAAAATAAATTTTGCCAAAAGTCGACAAGTTGGGAATATTATAACATGTACTTTTAAGGTGAGACTAAGATTTTTAACATGATAAGGAGGTTATGTTATGAGTTATTTTTGTCGTATGATAGTCGCGTGTTATGTTTTGATGTCAAGCGAGTTGTGAAACAAAAGTTGCAAAGGTCATCACAAGTTATATTCAGAAATGTGCTGAAAATTAGGTTAAATGTAGCAGAGCATTTTTACCAATATACTTGGAATTACGGGATGCTCCACCTACGAAATTGAAGATCTGCGAGCCTAGTTTTAAACACATTAAACCGTTTGTCAATACGACATCAGAGTAGAGATATATTAATATTTTTACGAGACTGCACAAATTGCATAGGTGACAAGTAGGCATGTCACCTACTTGCTTAAATGAAAGGTTCAAATATCCCCAAAAAGGGCGGACAAGGAGCCTTTTAAGGGATGAATTAACTAATTTATTTCACTCATTTCTCATATCAAGAACATCAGATTGAATTCCTGCAACTCCACCCCCAAAAATCCCACACAAACCCTAGGTAATTTCGGGTGATATGAAGTGATTCAAGTGCCGAAAATCCCGGACATCTTGCTAGTTTTCCTTTCTCCTTCTTGTAGCTGCGTTGGGGGACTAATTTCGGATTAGATGAACTAGGTTTTGTGGGTTCTACTCAGTATAAGGTCAGTTTATGCTTCTCCTTTCCTTATCTAAGCTTCTACGAGTTGTAGCTCGATCGTAAAGACTAGAACTTGCGAGTTTCGAAAGAGTAGTATGTTATTTGTTGTTGCATAACTATTGGCTAGTTGTGAACTTATTTTTAAGTTGAATTCATGACTGGTTTATCTGAGAAAAGGCTTAATTATATACTATTGGTTGTGTTGCTCGATTTGAAAGAAAAGAAACAAGTCAGAAACATGTATTAGTAATCTGAAAAATCAGTTTTGAATTGCTAAACTTGTCGGACTATTATGGGGTCATTTTAAAGTTGTATTGTGGTTGAAATTAGTAAGGATAATTGAATAATTGGAAGTTAATATTGTTGATAAATTATGGAAGGAGGAAGGGGTTTAAAACTATAATTGTTTAGTCACAAACCGAGCTTGCCGTTCGCCGGGATTGTTAAACTGTTTTGAAAGGCTTATTATGAGTATTTGTTGATGTTGTTTGGGCTATTGTTAGCTGTTGTAACTTGTGGAAAGCCATATAAACAGGGGAGGTGCTGTCTGTTTTATCGTAAAATAAAGTGTGTCATTAAAATGTGATAAGTTACGACATTCGTATTGTGATGACAATATTGTTCATTGCTTGTAGAGAAAGGAGATGCAAGTTAAGTTAACTTGAGGATTGGACTGGATATTATGAGATATGTAAGGTCTTCCTTTCTTTTCTTTGGTATGATTTCGTAAGTTACGTTACCCTTATAAGGGATTCAAGGGGGCGAGTCTTTGTATACGTACTATTCCGACGATTAAGGTCCGTTCACAAATATAGTCATATGAATGTTGAAATGGATTATGCTGGTCGTAGTTTCATGTATTCTTAACGAGTAAATAGAGATTTCCAAAAGATCCTTGTCTTCTATATGTAACAAGACATCCAAATGTCAATTAAAGATTACACACGAATGGTCTAATGAATCAGAAGCAATATAGTGTCCATATAATGAGGGATAGATATACATGAATAGTTCAACAAGGTAGCATAATGTATAGTTTGCAGAAAGATAAGAATGATTCGACCTGAAGAATTTCATGACTTCCAATACTTACACGTTTATGTTCACAAAACTGATAAAGACCCACGAAGGTAGTTACATTGATCTCAAGTTAAGTAAGGTTGATTATATATGAGGGTGGTGTTAAGAGACGTTATACATTACCTAAGGAGCTGTAAACTACAGAATATGATAAGCTCAATAATAAGAATATAAGTTGATAGAGCGTAAATCCCGCAACTCTTGTTATGTATTGATGAATGGATATATATATATATATATATATATATATATGTGTGTATGTATGTATGTATATATAATGAGTAGCCTCACAAACTACGAATATTACATAGCTATAAGTAGAAAGAATCATGTAATCCCCAACAACGAGTCGTGATGTGAAATAAGTGCGATTTCAAAATAAATACAACATTCTTTATGGCTAAATAATATACAATACAAAGGGTGACGTAGAAAGCTACTAAGAAATAAGAATTGGTTATTGTAACGAGTTACTCATGAACTTGTATGTTTATGAATACGAGTTTATATATTGATGATTGTATGATGTCTGCATGAGTGATATGAAATGAATATGTTTAAGACATGATCCCTACAGATGGTCTATGAATGCGTAAGTGTACAGTGAAGCCCAATGGACGGTCTACTATGTTACACATACAAGCCATTGGTTTCATGTTTATGAATGAGCCTTACAGACGGTCTCTTATGAAACGCGTAAGCGCTACTTTTACGTTTCAATTTAGCTGTAGAGATGTTTGATCTATCTGAGGTAAGTATTCAGATATAAGGTATGATGGCTAGAAGAATTTTATAGATGAAGTTCCAAAATATGATGGTTTCCAGTACAGATAGCATATGGGAACAAGTTCAGGTATATCATGACATGAATTCGATGTATATACGACATTAGATGCTCTCGCCTAACGGAGCCTTCCCTTTTCAGTCTATATACTTTGTAAGATAAGTTAGATAATTCAATACTTAAATATGTTACAAGTCAGAATAAGGTACGTATGATTCCCAAATCTCATTGACCCTCCGAATTTCATTCAGTATATTATATATACATGTTAGTTCAGTTTCAATTAAGTTATTCATATGTTATCTGCCTTACATACTTAGTACATTTCTTTGTACTAATGTCACATCGTCGGGGCACTGCATTCATGCCTCCAAGTTTAGGTATCCAGTTTGACGGGCTCTTATCATAGACGGAGTTGATATCCAGCAGAGGATTGGTAAAGCTCCATTTTATCCAGAGTACAGCCGAGTCTAGAGGTTATCCAACTATCCTATGTGTTATACACTTATGGGTAGGACAATGTCCTGTCCTGACCATATTTTGATATCAGATACCCTTAGAGGCTTTGTAGATACAGGTTCAGTATGTACATCATGTCAGAGGCCTTGACGGTCTGTGTGTATTCATGTTTTGAGTAGGCTCGCTGATACAACATTTGCCCACTTACAGTTACACAGTACGAGTTGGGGCTATGTTGTCCTATGATAGTTACAGAAAGAATCAGTTCAGCCAAGTCGACCTATGTATGTTTTAGTTTTAGTCGAATGATCATGAGGTGCAGATTGGTTCGCTCAGGCCAGTACGATACTGAGTTCCATCTACGCCTCCCCAGGTTTGGGGCATGACAATAGAGATCTGATTTTCACGAGGTTTGCGCTCTTGAAACTCTCAAATTAGACGTTGAAACTGCTACATATAACAAAGAAAATAGTCTTATGAGGTTGGATTTGGAGAGTGGTGTAGATGGGATAGAGGAAAAGAGAGCCAACTATTGATGTCTTGTGAACAGAAATAGTCTTGGTTTCCTTGGGTTTAGGTCTTCTGTTGTGGAAAGATGATGTGTATAAATTAACAGTTAGTGCTTAGAATGTTAGTTAGTAGTTAGCTTAGTTGTTGGTTACATGCGGTTATTTGTAATTAATAGTTTAGAAGTTGATAGTTGTATAATTAAGTAAAAAAAACAAATATACGCACTTGTAACTGAGGACTGAATTTCAATCAATATGGTAGCTATATATGTTAAAAAAGCTGTTGATTGACAACCAACAACTTCAAACAGACAACCAGCAACTGAGAACTAAATTTCAAAATATAGAGAGGCAGATTGGGAAGTTGGTTGCACAACAAAACACTCGACCTACAGGGGCCCTTCCAAGTGGTACAAATAAGAATCCTCAAGTAAATGTTGTAACATTGAGGAATGCCAGAGAATTGGAATAAGTACCAAAAATAAAGAAAGAGAGAGTCACTCCTAAAGGCGAACTAGTTCCTCAAACTGTGGTGGAAAATGAGAGAGAAACTGAAGAAAGTGAAAAGACTCTAATTGCAATGCCACCACCTCCCTTCCCACAAAGATTGAAGAAGAAAAGTGATGACAGGATGTTCAACAAATTTCTTGATATGTTGATCCAAATTCAATTGAATCTACCATTTGTTGATGTACTACGTGAAATCCCAAAATATGCCAAGTACATAAAACAATATTGTGGCTAACAAAAGAAGGTTGATAGAGTTTGAGACAGTCACACTTACTGAAGAGTGCACCTAAAGAATTCAAAAGAAGTTGCCCCAAAGGTTGAAGGATCCGGGGAGCTTCACCATACCTGTTCGAATTGGTGAGGTAGATGTGGGAGGAACACTCTATGAGGGGCTAGCATAAATTTAATTTCCCTCTCAATTTTTAGTTAATTGGGATTGGGAGCCCCAAGGACAACCACAGTCATGTTGCAGCTTGCCGATGGATCTATTGTCCATCACGAAGGGGGTGATAGAAGATGTGCTACTACAAATTACACAATTTATTCTTCCAGCAGATTTCATTATACTGGACTATGAAGCTCATAAACACGTCCCCTTCATCTTGGGATGACCTCTCTTAGCGAGCGCCTAATGCTGTAATAAAAGTTTGTGAAGGAAAAATGATTCTCCAGGTTGATAATGTGGAAGTAGTTTTTAATGTGTACAATATAATTTAGATGCCAAGTCACTATGAGGATTTAGCTATGATATCTATGATTGAAAGGGACGAAGAAAAAATATGATGTGGGTACATATCTGGATGACTCTCTAGAGAAAGCACTTATATTGTTTGACAACATTGACTTAGATGATAAGGTGTAGGAGATGGTGCATCATCTGGATGCATGTTCTTACATCAAAGGATTGATCAATTTCGAGCCTCTAGATAGACCAACTGGTCCACCCCCAAGCTATCTATCGAAGAAGCTCCTAATTTGAACTCAAGCCCTTACCCTATCATCTGCATTATGCTTATTTGAGTGTTGATGGAACTTTACCTATTGTTGTATCTTCTGAGTTATATGTTTTGCGGGAAGAAAACTACTTCGCGTGCTTAGAGAGCACAAGCAAGCGATTGGTTCAACCATAGCTGACATTCGTGGTATTAGCCCAACATTTTGTATTCATAAAATTCTTACGGAGGATGGGCATAAACTGAGTGTGGAACACCAACACTGATTGAATCCAGTCATGAAGGAAGTGGTAAGAAAAGAAGTCATAAAGTTGCTCGATGCAGGTATTATATTTCCCATCTCTGATAGCAAGTGGGTGAGTCAAGTACAGTGTGTACCCAAAAAGGGTGGAATGATGATGGTCATAAAGGTGCATGATGGCAATCTTCACTGATATGGTAGAAACATTTGTTGAAGTATTTATGGATGAGTTTTCGGTCTTCAGACCATCTTTTGATGAATGCTTAACGAATTTGAGTAAAGTTCTTGCCAGGTGTGAAGATACGAAGTTAGTGCTGAACTGGGAGAAATGCCATTTTATGGTATGAGAAGGAATTGTACTCAGGCACAAGGTGTCCAAAGATGGGTCGGAGGTGGATAAGGCAAAAATGGATTCAATTGAAAACTGCCGCCTCCAATCTCTGTCAAAGGAGTCAGAAGCTTTTTGGGACATGGAGGTTTCTATCGTAGATTCATTTAAGATTTCTCTAAGATTTATGCTCCCTTGTGCAGGTTGCTTGAGAAGGATGTGCCTTTCAAGTTTGATGAATATTGCTAGAAGGCGTACGAGAAGCTGAAAAAGAGATTGGTGACTATACCAATTATCATCGCCTCAGACTGGGGAGAGCCTTTTGAGTTGATGTGTGATGCCAGTGACACGACAATTGGGGTCGTATTGGGCAAGAGAAAAAATAAAGTGTTCCACTCAATTTATTACGCTAGCAAAACTCTAAACCCATTTCAGATAAATTACACAGTCATAGAAATAGAGTTGATAGTTGTAGTATGGGCGTTTGACAAATTTAGGGCCTACTTAGTGGGAACTAAAGTCATCGTCTACTCAAACCATGCAATAATTAGGTATTTATTTGAGAAAAAAGGATGCTAAGTCTAGACTAATGCGTTGGGTTTTTCTGTTGCAAAAATTTGACGTGGAAATTAAAGATTAAAAAGGGACAAAAAATTAGGTAGCGGACCATTTGTCGCGCTTGAAAACTCGCGCACATGTTGAGGAATGGGAAAAATTCAGGAAAGTTTTCCTGATGAGCAATTTCTAGCCATTACAACTGTAACGACCACATGGTATGCTCACTATTTGAACTTCATTTTAAGTGGGGTGACTACGTCAGAGTTAAATATGAATGGTAAGAGAAGATTCATACATGATGTTAGACTTTATCTATAAGATGAGACATTTTTGTTTAAGTAGTGTGCAGATCAGCCGATGCGCCGATGTGTTCCTGAGGAGGAGATGGAAGAAATGTTACATGATTGTCATGCATCACCGTATGGGGGCACCATGGTGGAGGTAAAATGGCTGCAAAGGTGTTACAGTCATGATTCTATTGGCCCAAGCTATTCAAGGATGCACATGCTTTTGTGAAAAGATGTGATAGGTGCCAAAGGATGGGTACGATTCGAGAAGGCATGAGATACCATTGAAGGGCATACTTGAGGTCGAAATCTTCAATGTTTGGGGAATAGACTTCATGGGGCCATTTCCAGCATCAAATGGCCATTGGTACATATTAGTTGCAGTTGACTATGTGTCAAAGTGGGTTGAGGCTGTGGCTCTGCCTAGGAATAATGCTAAGGTGGTGGTGAGATTTGGGAAGAAAAATATTTTCACGATATTTGAAACTCCGCGTGCTTTGATCAGTGATGGAGGTACTCACTTTTGTAACAAACTGTTGGGCAACCTCTTAGCTAAGTATGGGGTGAGACACAAGGTCGCACCTGCTTATCATCCGCAAGCCAGTGGTCAAGTGGATGTCTCAAATAGGGAGGTGAAGCAAATTTTAAAGAAGACAGTGAGCACAAGTAGGAAGGATTGGGCTAGCAAGTTAAATGGCACTCTATGGGTATAACACACTGCATAAAAAACTCCAATTAGCGCTTTGCCATACATGTTGGTTTATGGAAAGGCTTGTCACTTGCCTGTTGAGCTTGAGCACAAGGAATATTGGGCAATCAAGAAGCTCAACTTTGATATGAATCTAGTTGGGGAAAAACGGGTGTTGCAACTAAATGAGCTCGAAGAATTTCACTTACACGCATATGAGTAGGAGTGGGCATTCGGTGTTTCGGTTCGGTATTTAAGAATTTCGGTTCGGTGAGTATGGTGAACATGGAACACAAGCTTCGGGCTATGTAAAACCACCCCTAAACACCCCACACTTAGCCTAAAATCACATATAAATACACCCGACTACTCAGACTTCACCGGTGCACAATTCACTCTTTCAAGCATTTTGTCAAATACATGGTGGACATCAATTGTGTGTGTTTATTCAACAATGGTGGATAATAAGCACCCTCCCAAATTTTGAATGAAGTATATGGAATTGTAGTTTACTACTCTGTATAACATGTTCACAACCACTTTCAACAACCAATTTTCACATAGAGACCACCCATCTTAGCAATATAAGTTCTAAAAGAAAACTAGGGAAGATTGGGGAGTCGGGGTCGTTTGGGATGGGGAGGGGGAATTACAACTCAAAGAAACCACAAAATATAAGAAAAGAAGGAAGAAGAAGACACATACCTTTGAGTTTGAGATGAAAGAAAGCATAAAAAACAATGAAGAATTTGAGAGAGAGCAATACGCGGGGAGAGAGAAGACAAGAGAGGTACGGGTGAGGGGGGAATTAGAGTTAGGATGGTGTTTAATTTGATTTGGGGATGGGTATGGGTCATGGATATGAGTTATAAGGTTATTTAAAATGGGTAACCGGGTCGGGTCAAGGGTTAATGGGTTAACTAAAATATAAAATCAATATAAAATAAAAATATATATATACTTACCTGCCCCCCAGCCCAGCGCGTCGCTCTTGGCCTGGCGCTGGGGGTATTTTTTGCTTCTAAGTTTTCCGCCCATAAGCAACGTGGGGCGCTTGCCCGGGCACTGATTTTCAAATTTTATGTATTTGTTTTGAATAAACAATCCCACCAACCCGAACACTTAATACATCCATTATACACATCCCACACCATTTCTACCTATGATTTCTTTGACTACAAAGAAAACAAGAAAAACTCTAATCAACTCTAACTATAAAAATACTAATTTACGAAAGCAATAAACATTGGGTTGCCTCCCAACAAGCGCTTGATTTAACGTCGCGGCACGACGCAACACGTTCCTTCACGCATCCACCAAGTCTATCGAAGTTTTGTGACGACGAACACCACCACCCCAACAGTGTTTCACTCTCTGTCCATTGACTAAAAATGTGCCATTGCTTTCGGGATTCCTTAACTCAACAGTCCCATGCTTCATAACTGACACTACTTCAAATGGACCTGGCCATCTAGGCTTGAGCTTCCCAGGAAAGAACTTCAACTTTGAATTGAACAATAGAACAACTTGACTAGGTTCGAACTCACGATGCAAAGTGTATTTGTTATGCCATCCCTTTGTTTTCTATTTATACAACTTTGCATTCTCATATGCGTGTAAGTGAAATTCTTCGAGCTCATTTAGTTGCAAGATCCGTTTTCCCCAACTAGATTCATATCAAAGTTGAGCTTCTTGATTGCCCAATATTCCTTGTGCTCAAGCTCAACAGGCAAGTGACAAGCCTTTCCATAAACCAACATATTCGGCGAAGCGCCAATTGGAGTTTTGTATGCAGTGTGATATGCCCATAGAGCGTCATTTAACTTGCTAACCCAATCCTTCCTACTTGCGCTCACTGTCTTCTCCAAAATTTGCTTCACTTCTCTATTTGAGACCTTCACTTGACCACTGATTTGCGGATGATAAGCAGGTGCGACCTTGTGTCTCGCCCCATACTTAGCTAAGAGGTTGCCCGGAAGTTTGATACAAAAATGAGTACCTCCATCACTGATCAAGCACGCAGAGTTTCAAATCTCGTGAAAATATTTTTCTTCACAAAGCTCACTACCACCTTAGCATCATTCTTATGCAGAGTCACAAACCCTACTCACTTTGAAACATAGTCAATTGCAACCAAGATGTAACAATGGGCATTTGATGCTGGAAACAGCCCCATGAAGTCTATTCCCCAAACATCGAAGATTTCGACCTCAAGTATGCCCTATAATGGCATCTTATGCCTTTTTGAAATTGAACCCTTCCTTTGGCACCTATCACATCTTTTCACAAAAGCATGTGCATCCTTGAATAGCTTGGGCCAATAGAATCCCGACTGTAACACCTTTGCAACCATTTTATCTCCACCATGCTGTCCCCCATACAATGATGCATGACAATCATGTAAAATTGCTTCCATCTCCTCCTCAGGAACACATCGGCGCACCGGCTGATCTGCACACTACTTAAACAAAAATGGCTCATTTCATAGATAAAGTCTAACATCATGCATTAAGTTTCTCTTACCATCTATATTTAACTTTGACGGAGTCACCCCACTTACAATGAAGTTCAAATAGTCAACATACCATGGGGCCATGACAGCTTTGATGGCTAGCAATTTCTCATCAGGAAAAGTTTCCTGAATTTTGCCCATTCCTCAACATGTGTGCGAGTTTCCAAGGAGGACAAATGGTCCGCTACCTAATTTTCTGTCCCTTTTTGATATTTAATTTCCACGTCAAATTCTTGCAACGGAAGAACCCAACAAATTAGTCTAGGCTTAGCATCCTTTTGTTTCAAACAAATACCTGATGGCTGCATGGTCTGTGTACATGATGACTTTAGTTCCCACCAAGTAGGTCCTAAATTTGTTAATCGCCCATACTACCGCTAGCAACTCTATTTCTATTATCGGAGCTAGGTTTAGAGTTTTGCTAGCATAATAAATTGAGTGGAACACTTTATTTTTTCTTTAGCCCAATACTGCCCCAGTTGTAGTTTTACTGGCATCACATATCAAATCAAAAGGCTCTCCCCTGTCTGGGGCAGTGATAATTGGTATAGTCACCAATCTCTTTTTCATATCCTCGTATGCTTTCAAGCAATGTTCATCAAACTTGAAAGGTGCTTCCTTCTCAAGCAACCTACACAAGGGAGCAGAAATCTTAGAGAAATCTTAAATGAATCTACGATAGAAACCTCCATGTCCCAAAAAGCTTCTGACTCCTTTGACAGAGATTGGAGGTGGCATTTTTCAATTGTATCCACTTTTGCCTTATCCACATCCGACCCATCTTTGGATACCTTGTGCCCGAGTACAATTCCTTCTCGTACCATAAAATGGCACTTCTTCCAGTTCAGCACTAAGTTCGTCTCTTCACATATGGCAAGCACTTTACTCAAATTCATTAAGAATTCATCAAAAGATGGTCCGACGGCCGAAAAATCATCTATAAATACTTCAACAAATATTTCTACCACATCAGTGAAGATTACCATCATGCACCTTTGAAAAGTCACAGGTGCATTGCACAACCCAAATGGTATTCGCTTAAAAGCATAAGTGCCAGAAGGACAAGTGAAAGTGGTCTTCTCTTAATCCTCTGGTGCAATTGATATCTGGTTATAGCCGGAATATCTATCCAGGAAACAATAATAGTATTGTCGGCCAACATGTCTAACATCTGATCAATAAAGGGAAGGGGAAGTGATCCTTTCTAGTAGCATTATTCAATTTCCGGTAGTCAATGCAAATTCTCCACTGTGACAGTCCTAGTTGGAATTAATTCATTATTATCATTTATTACCACCGTTATTCCACCCTTTTTAGGTATATACTGTACTGGACTCACTCACTTGCTATTAGAGATGGGAAAGATAATACCTGCATCGAGCCACTTTATGACTTCCTTTCTTACCACTTCCTTCATGAATGGATTCAATCGGCATTGATGTTCCACACTCGGTTTATGCCCATCCTCTATAAGAATTTTGTACATATAAAATGCTGGGCTAATACCACGAACGTCAGCTATGGTCCAACCAATCGCTCGCTTGTGCTCTCTAAGCACGCAAAGTAGTTTTTCTTCCTGCAAAATAGATAACTCAGGAGATACAACAACAGGTAAAGTTCCATCAACTCCCAAATAAGCATAAAGAAGATGAGAGGGTAAGGGCTTGAATTCAAATTAGGAGCGTCTTCGATAGACGACTTGGGGATGGACCAGTTGGTCTATCTAGAGGCTCAAAATCGATCAGTCCTTTGATGTAAGCACATGCATCCAGATAATGCACCATCTCCTTCACCTCATCATCCAAGTCAATACTATCAAACAATATAAGTGCTTTCTCTAGAGAGTCGTCCGGATATGCACCCACATCATTTTTTCTTCTTCCCTTTCAATCACAGATATCATAGATAGATCCTCATAGTGACTTGGCAGCTGAATTACATTGTACACATTAAAAACTGCTTCTATATTATCAACCCGGAGTATCATTTTTCCTTCACGAACTTTTATCGCAACATCAGGCTCTAGCTAAGAGAGGTTGTCCCAAGATGATGAGGTTGTCCCAACATCAACTTCATAGTCCAGTATAATAAAATCTACTGTAAGAATAAATTGCCCAATTTGTAGTAGCACATCTTCTATCACCCTCTTAGGATGGACAATAGACCTATCAGCAAGCTGCAACATGACTGAGGTTAGCCTTTGGGCTCCCAACCCTAATTTACTAAAAACTGAGAGGGGAATTAAATTTATGCTAGCCCTTCACAGAGTGGTCATACCACATCTACCTTACCAATTCGAACAGGTATGGTGAAGCTTCCCGGATCCTTTAACTTTTGCGGCAACCTTGTTTGAATTATTGAGGTTCACTCTTCAGTAAGTGCGATTGTCTCAAACTCTGTCAACCTTCTTTTGTTAGCCACAATATTTTTTATTGTACTTGGAATATTTTGGGATTTCACATAGTACATCAACAAATGGTAGATTCAATTGAATTTGGCTCAGCATATCAAGAAATTTGTTAAATATCTTGTCATCACTGTTCTTCTTCAATCTTTGCGGGAAGGGAGGTGATGGCCTTGCAACTGGAGTTTTTTCACTTTCTTCAGTATCTCTCTCATTTTCCACCACACTTTGAGGAACTAGTTCGCCTTTAGGAGTGACTTTATCTTTCTTTATTTTTGGTACTTATTCTAATTCTATGACATTTCTCAATGTTACAACATTTACTTGAGGATTCTTATCTGTATCACTATGAAGGCCCCCTGCAGGTCGAGTGTTTTGTTGTGTAGCCAACTTCGTAATCTGTCTCTCTATATTTTGAAATTTAGTCCTCAGTTGCTGGTTGTCTGTTCGAAGTTGTTGGTTGTCAATCGACATCTTTTTCAACATATAAAACTATCATATTGATTGAAATTCAGTCCTCAGTTACATGTGTGTATATATACACTTAATTATACATCTATCAACTTCTAAACTATTAATTACAAATAACCGCATGTAACTAACAACTAAGCTAACTACTAACTAACAGCCTAAGCACTAACTGATAATTTATACACATCAGCTTTCCTCAACAGAAGGCCTAAACCCAAGGACACCAAGACTATTTTCGTTCACAAGATATCAATAGTTGGCTCTATTTTCCTCTATCCCATCTACACCACTCTCCAAATCTAACCTCATAAGACTATTTTCCTTGTTTCATGTAACAGTGTCAATGTCTAAGTTGAGAGTTTCAAGAGCACAAACCTCGTAAGAATCAGATCTCTACTGTCACGCCCCAAAATCTAGGGAGGAGTGGCTGGCACTCGGTGCCGTACTTTCCCGAGTAAACCACTCTACAACTTATGATCATTCAACAAAAACTAGAACATGCATAAGTCGACTTGGCTAAACTGATTCTTTCTGTAACTATCATGAGAAAACATAGCCCCAACTCGTATTGTGTAACTGTAAGTTGGCAAATGTTGTATCAGCGAGTCTACTCAAAACATGAATACACACAGACCATCAAGGCCTTTGACATGCTATATACACTGAACCTATGTCTACAAAGCATCCAAGGGTATCTGACATCAAAATATGGCCATGGCAGGACACTTTCCTACCCATAAATGTATATATACATAGGATAGTCTGATAACCTCTAGACTCGGTTGTACTCCGGATAAAATAGAGCTTTGCCAATCCTCTGCTGGATATCAACTCCGTCTATGATAAGATCCCGTCAAACTGGATACCTGAACCTGCAGACATGAATGTAGTGCCCCGA
Organism: Nicotiana otophora; assembly: GCA_000715115.1. Taxonomy (NCBI): domain Eukaryota; kingdom Viridiplantae; phylum Streptophyta; class Magnoliopsida; order Solanales; family Solanaceae; genus Nicotiana; species Nicotiana otophora. The sequence continues at coordinate 41,419 of AWOL01S0029980.1, forward strand.
CGATGTGACATTAGTACAAAGAAATATACTAAGTATGTAAGGAAGATAACATATGAATAACTTAATTGAAACTGAACTAACATGTATATATAATATACTGAAAGAAATCCGAAGAGTCAATGAGATCCGGGAATCATACTTACCTTATTCTGACTTGTATTGAATTATTCAACTTACCTTACAAAGTATGTAGCCTAAAAAGGGAAGGCTCCGTTGGCCGAGAACATCTAATGTCATATATACATCTAATTCGTGTCATGATATACCTGAACTTGTTCCCATATGCTATTTGTACTAGAAACCATCAGATTATGGAACTTCATCTATAACATTCTTCTAGCCGTCATACTTTATATCTGAATACTTACCTTAGACAGATCAAACATCTCTAGTGCTACATTGAAAAGTAAAAGTGGCACTTACGTGTTTCATAAGAGACTGTCCGTAAGGCTCACTCATAAACATGAACAACAACCAGTGGAACGTACGCATAACATAGTAGACTTTCATACGGCTCATAATAGTGAGGTCTTGCTTTGCGTACAACTGAGACCATCCATAACCAACCTTCATTATGTACCTCTGCGTGACCGTCCATAGGGCTTCACTGTACACCTATGCATTCATAGACCGTCCGTAGGGATCATGTCTTATACATATTCATTTCATATCACTCATGCATACATCATACAATCATCAATATATAAACTCGTATTCATAAACATACAAGTTCATGAGTCGTTACAATAATCGATTCTTATTTCTTAGCAACTTTCTACGTCATCCTTTGTATTCTATATTATTTAGCCATAAAGAACGTTGTATTTATTTTGAAATTGCACTTATTTCACATCACGACTCGTTGCTGTGGATTACATGATTCATTCTACGTATAGCTATGTAATATTCGTAGCTTGTGAGGCTACTCATTATACATACATATATATATATATATATATA
>AWOL01S0029980.1:43949-64668 GCA_000715115.1 Nicotiana otophora
ACACATATATATATATATATATATATATATATATATATATCCATTCATCAATACGCAACAAGAGTTGCGGGATTTACGCTCTATCAACTTATATTCTTATTGCTAAGCTTATAATATTCTATAGTTTACGACTCCTTAGGTAACATATATCGTCTCTTAACATCATCCTCATATATAATCAACCTTACTTAACTTGAGATCAATGTAACTACCTTTGTGGGTCTTTATCAATTTTGTGAACACAAACGTGTAAGTATTAGAAGTCATGGAATTCTTTAGGTCTAATCATTCTTATCTTTCTGTCAACTATACATTATGCTACCTTGTTGAACTATTTGTGTATATCTATCCCTCATTATACGAACACTATATTTCTTCTGATTTATTAGACCATTCGTGCATAATCTTTAATTGACGTCTGGACATCTTGTTACATATAGAAGACAAGGAGCTTTTGGAAAGCTCTATTTACTCGTTAAGAATACATGAAACTACGACTAGTAGAATCCATTTCAATATTCATATGACTATACTCGTGAACATACCTTAATCGTCGGAATAGTATTTATACAAAGACTCGCCCCCTTGAATCCCTTATAAGGGCAATGACGAGCGCAAAATACATACTTAAATTATGCTCGCTAATCAAATATAGTATAGTATAATATCGTATCCACATGGATTGGATTTAAACAGTGTTCTTATAGTTTCTAGCTTGATCTCTATCCAAGATGATAAACAATTGAGAAGTATATGATTTCTAACTAAAATTACTAAGATCAAAAGCTATTGACTAATGATAATCGAAACAAAGATAAGCAAGGAAGTTATCAGTGGGAGGAAATAGGGGTTGATAGGATAGGTGCAAGATAATTGTTTGGGATTTAACTCTAGATAATTCACTTCTAATGTTCAAGTTAGTCTCTTGAATTCACTCAAGTATTAGTTCAAACGTTCAGCAAAAACTCCTCTCTCGATTAAGTCTTAACCTCACAAGATGAACCAAATTAAGCACATGAAGATATGCAAGAATGCGTAGTGGATTGGTCTTTAGGAAAACCTCTTTTGATTATTCTCCTAACTAGGTTTAGTCAATAATTCAACTAGTCTCTTTTCATTACTAAAAAGAATTAATGAACTCAACCAATAATATAATGCAAAGATATCACAAGTTATGCCTCTCTCGATTACATAAACAAGTGAGTATAGATGCAACAGTTAAATCATCCAAAAATGCTTCAATACATAAAAATAGAGTTATAATCCACAAACACTCATCAATATACCAAATCCATCAAACCCTAAAGAGAACTACTCCATAGACATGGAGCAATTCATCAAAAATATAGTTAAAGTAATGGAAAACATAAATTCAATCCAAACTCGTGTCTTGAGTGAGGAATGAATGATGAAAACCTTGTGCTCGTGTTCTTCCAACTCCTCCTTAGCCTCCTTAGTTCGAATATGTGTCAAAAGTCCTGAAAAAAATATTTTTCCATGTATTTATACCAAGTAGGGTCGGGCTCAAATGAAATCACTTTTTCCTAGCCGAAATTGGATTTTCACTCTGTAAACATTGCACAGGCGCGCCGCATGGGGCGACGCGCCATGCGGGAAATTAGTGGGGAAATCCATAGATCTAATTCTGATAGGCAACAGAGATATGTACAGCCGCGGTGCCCCGCGCGCCGCCCCACGCGCCGTGGCAGTGAGGATTTCTCAGAGTACAGATTTTTCGTGCGTTTTGACATCTAGACTTTGTCCTCGACCACCGAACACAATCCTGGCTTAATCCCTTGGGCTTTTACTCAGACATCAAATCTTTAAATAGCTCGAATTAGCTACATCACTCAGAATCACTCCTACAAGGCATAGAACACGTAATAAGTACAAAACACTAGCGATTAAAGCTCAAAACGAATAAAGTACAGTGAATTAAAGTGCAATAAGAGACTAAAATACGTAATTATACCTACCATCAATACCCCACACTTAAACCATTGCTCGTCCTCGAGCAATCAAACTACACTTCACATAGACACGACCTTTGTTTTTCAACAATTCTAATAACTCATCACACCAATGATAATTAAAACAAATTAAGCACTCTAACGTAACATCCTAGCCTCAAAGTTTGACTCAAAAGCACCATGCATTTTTCACAACCCGCTCACTTAATCTAACACAGAGGTCAACAACATTACCTTTCCTTCATGAATCAAGTGCCCTCACACAACAATAGAGAGTAGTTCCACACACAATGAAATTTAAGAACAATTAGGAACTAAAGATAGAAAGAATTCACTCACTCACTCTCAGAAACAACATTCATATGCCACAAAAGACGTACCATAGGCTTGCCCGTAGTGTACTACTCTACTAATTGAGCTCATTCAGTCAAGGATCAAGTAGGACTTTAATTGGTTGTAATGTAGGCTGCAGAACGGGTAGGATACATGTAGATATAAGAGTGACTACACCTCCCTAAGCACTTTAATACATATATTTCATTGTTCAAAATCCCACCCTTATGTCAAACCATAACTCGACCTTCACATCACTATATATCAACTCCCTACTTCTTTAACCACGATTACATCAAGAATTACCACTATCATGGAATATTTTTCACAATTATACACTTATTTTTTTTCTTTCTTTTTCAATTCAAGTGGCTCTTATTTTTTCAAACTAGTGCACATTTCTCCTTATTTGATTAGTTCCACTCAAAAGTCAAATCAACCACCCCACACTTCAACTTTTACAAAGTTCATAATAATTTCAAGTGCTCATGAGAGGTAAAATAGATGGTCAATTCAAACAAATGAGTAGGATTGTAATGTGGTTGCCAAAGAAATATGATTACAGGCTCAACAGGATTAACTAATATACATAACAATTAGGTAGGTAAAAGCATATAATTTTCTCAATAAAGAAATGCCTATATCACTTCTAAGACTAAATAAAACTACTATTTCGCTTTGTAAATACACAGGGCAAGTTTTAGATATCAAATGCAATGAACATAATACACAAAATCTCACACACACATGGCACATAACTCACTCAGGATCGGACTCATCAAGACACTCTAGTCAAAGCAGTCAAGCAAAGTTAAAATCATACAGTTTAAAGTACTTATACAAGATTAAAAAACTAAGCCTAAGCGTCACAACTAAAACACTCACTATTCTCAAGGCATAAGAAAGTCAAGAGACATTGCTTTCAATTCAAATAATAGCACAAGGTGTCCTACTCCTAATAATAATAAAAAACTAACTACACCCGGTTCAAACAAAACTCTTGGAAAAGAACCGTGACACAAAGAAAAACCAAGAGGGAATTATTACACTACCTAAAAAAAGAAAATCTTTTTGTCTTTTTTCTTTCAACTTTAATCCCTCAAGAAACCTGTCGAATGATATCCATTGTCGAGAAAAATCAAAAATTTAATTTGTTTTTTTTAATGGTTTTTTCAATTTCTTTCTATCTCTAACTACTACAACTAACAAAAAGAAAACTAGACTACTATACATACATACATACAACATATCCCCTACCCCATACTTTAAGTTGTGGCATGTCCCCATGACACACAATTAAAAGGCATAAGATAAAGAAAACTTCCCTGAATTTTTTTCTTTTCCGAGAACTTATGAACTCCACCCCTAATTCTGAATTCATTCCTCATTTTCGCTCCTTAGGGTTATTTATGGAGCTCATTATGACCAATTTTTCTGAGGATACTCACAAGACCCGCTTTTTTCTTTTTTTTTGTGTCTTCATCTTGAGGGGTGAATTGCTCGTTCATGGTGATCCTTAACTTGTTTCTGCATTCTTTCATAGGATCAATCCGTACATATTCCTGTAAATCCACAAAAATAAAATCCACATGATCAAGGTTAGAATAAGAAAACAAAGAAGAAGGGTCAAGTGAATATTCCTCTGGTATGTCCAATACCATTTGTTTCTCACTCTCTTCTACTAAATGTTGAAAATGTGGAAAGGTGGATGGGGTTTTGAACTCTTCTTCCATTGCTTCACACTCAACCACAACCTTATTTTTGATCATCTTAGTTGAATCAGAGTCCTCTTATATTGTGGAAATCTCCCTCTGTAGACGCTCATCCTCTCGGGTAGGATTATTCTCGTAGGGTATCTCCTCCATGTATTTACTATCAAAATGCAATGAGCTTTCTGAAAGTATATTAACTAGTGTACTCACTCGCGTTGTTACTCACTCGCATTGTTAGGTTCTTAATGGACTCATTATTTTTCATATACCTTTCTTCAACACTATTCATGAACCTATGCATAAGCGCTTCTAAACTACCATTCTCATCTTGAGGTGGCTGTCTCACTTCACTTTCATTCCAGACATAATAAGGATATTTATCCCAACCAGAGTCAGGATTGTGCCCATATGTATCCTCATACATGTACGGACTAGAAACAGAGAGAGGTTGTTTAAAATACAAAAAATAGGAAGATTACATACCTGCTTGACAATCAACCCATAGATGATTTCCACCGCATTTAAAACATATAGCAGACCACTGATAATGTTCAGCTGTTAACTCTTCAACCATTTTTTTAGGTTGGTTGTACTCCATCTCACAATATTTAGAGTTCAAAATTAACAGTATCTTCTCCAACTTGTTAGGAACTACAAAACAAATATTGAAAAGAAGTTAACTAATAAAGAAAATAAAATAGAAAAGGAAAAAGAAAAGAAAATAAAAAAAACTAAAACCTAATTCCTGAATTAACACCAAAAACTATTTTAAACACTATTGATTGCCAATCCCTGGCAACGACGCCAAAATTTGATGAGCGCAAAACACATGCTTAAATTATGCCCGCTAATCAAGTATAGTATAGTATAATATCATATCCACATGGATTGGATTTAAACAGTTTTCTCGTAGTTTCTAGCTTGATCGCTATTCAAGATGATCAACAATTGAGAAGTATATGATTTCTAACTAAAATTACTAAGATCTAAAGCTATTGACTAATGACAATCGAAACAAAGATAAGCAAGGAAGTTATCGGTGGGAGGAAATAGGGGTTGATAGGTTAGGTGCAGATAATTGTTTGGGATCTAACTCTAGATAATTCACTTCTAATGTTCAAGTGAGTCTCTCAAATTCACTCAATTATTAGTTCGAATGTTCAACAAAAACCGCTCTCTCGATTAAGTCTTAACCTCACAAGATGAATTAATTTAAGCACATGAAAATATGCAAGAATGCGTAGCGGATTGATCTTTGAGAAAACCTCTTTCGATTATTCTCCTAACTAGGTTTAGTCAATGATTCAACCAGCCTCTTTAGATTATTAAGAAGAATTAATGAACTCAACCAACAATATAATGTAAAGATATCACAAGTTATGCCTCTCTCGATTACATGAACAAGTGAGTATAAATGCAACAATTAAATTATCCAAAAATGCTTAAATACATAAAACAAAGTTATAATCCACAAACAATCATCAATACACCAAATCTATCAAACCCTAAAGAGAACTACTCCATAGACATGGAGAAATTCATCACAAATATAGTTAAAGTAATGAAAAATATAAATTTAATCCAAACTCGTGTCTTGAGTAAGGAATGAATGATGAAATCCTTGTGCTCGTGTTCTTCCAACTCCTCCTTAGCCTCCTTAGTTCGAATATGTGTCAAAAGTCCTGAAAAAAATATTTTTCCATGTATTTATACCAAGTAGGGTCGGGCTCAAATGAAATCACTTTTTCCTAGCCGAAATTGGATTTTCACTCTGTAAACATTGCACAGGCGCGCCGCATGGGGCGACGCCCATGCGGGGCATTAGTAAAAAAATCCAGAGAGCTAATTCTGACAAGCAGCAGAGATTTGTACAACTACGTCGCCCCACGCACCGCGACAGTGAGGATTTCTCATAGTACGGATTTTTTGTGAGTTTTGACGTCCAGACTTGCTCCTCTACCCCCGAACACGATCCCGACTTAATCCCTTGGGCTTTTACTCAAACTTCAAATCTCCAAATAGCTCGAATTAGCTCCATAAAATCTACATCACTCGGAATCACTCCTACAAGGTATAAAACACGCAATCAGTACAAAATACTAGTGATTAAAGCTCAAAACGAATAATACAGTGAATTAGAGTGCAATAAGCTAAGCGACTAAAATACGTAATTATAGCCTACCATCAGGCAACATAACTTACAAAATCATGCCAAAGAAAAGAAAGGAATACCTTACATACCTCATAATATCCAGTCCAATCCTCAAGTTAACTTAACTTGCAGCTCCTTTTTCTACAAGCAATGAACAATACTGTCGTCACAATACGAATGCCATAACTTATCGCATTTGAATGACACACTTTATTCTACGATAAAACAGACAACACCTACCCTGTTTATATGGCTTCCCACAAGTTACAACAACCAACAATAGCCCAAACAACATCAACAAATGCTCATAATAAGCCTTTCAAAATAGTTTAACAATCTCGACGAGCGGCAAGCTCGGTTTGTGACTAAACAACCATAGTTTTAAACTCCTTCCTAATTACAGAATTTATCAATGATATTAACCTACACTTATTAAATTATATATACTAATTTCAACCACAATACAACTTTAAAATGACCCCATAATAGTCCGACAAGTTTAGCAACTCAAAACTGATTCTTCAGATTACTAATACATGTTTCTAACTTGTTTATTTTCTTTCAAATCGAGCAAGACAACAAATAGTATATAATTAAGCCTCTTATCATATAAACCATCCATGAATTAAACTTAAAAATAATCTCACAACCAGCCAATAATTATGTAATAATACATAACATACTACTATTTCGAAGCTCGCAAGTTCTAGTCTTTACGATCGAGCTACAACTCGTAGAAGCTTAGATAAGGAAATGAGAAGCATAAACTGACCTTATACTGAGTAGAACACACAAAACCTAGATCATATTCATCCTAAATTAGTCCCCCAACGCAGCTACAAGAAGTATAAAGGAAAACTAGCAAGCTGTCCGGGATTTTCGGCACTAGAATCACTTCATATCACCCGAAATCACCTAGGGTTTGTGTGGGATTTTTAGGGGTTGATTTGCAGGGGTTCAATCTGATTTTCTTGGTATGAGAAATGAGTGAAATAAATTAGTTAATTCAGCCCTTAAAAGGCCCCTTGGCCGCCCCTTTTTGGGGATATTTGGTCCTTTCATTTAAGCAAGTAGGTGACACACCTACTTGTCACCTATGCAGTCTCGTACAAATACTAATATCTCTCTACTCTGATGTAGTATTGACAAACGGTTTAATGAGTTTGAAAAATTAGACTCGTAGATCTTCAATTTGGTAGGTGGATCATCCCATAATTCCAAGTATATTGGGAGAAAAGCTCAGATACATTTGACCTAATTTTAAACACATTTTTGAATATAACTTGTGATGACCTTTGCCAACTTTTGTTCCACAACTCGCTTGACATTAAAACATAACACACGATTATCATACGACTAAAATAACTAATAACATAACCTCCTTATCATGTTAAGAACCTTAATTTCACCTTAAAACTACATGTTATAATATTCACAACTTGCCGACTTTCGAATAAACTTAACAACAACAACAACAACATACCCAGTATAATCCCACATGTGGGGTATGGGGAGGGTAATGTGTACGGAGCCTTACCCCTACCTGGAGAGGTAGAGAGGCTGTTTCTAATAGACCCTCGGCTCAAGAAAAAGTAAAAAGGAAGAGAATTAAGAAGAAGAAGAAGAAGAAATAGGGGGAAGAAAGAAAGAAGAAGGAAACAAAGTCGATAAGGCAAAAGGGGGAAAAAGTAGCACCAAATAGTATCAATGAGAGAGCAACAATTCTAGTAAAAGGCGAGAAAAAAGTAGCATCAAATAGTAACAATTAGGGAGCAACAATTTCCACTAGCAATTTATAAAAATAATGAACATGGTTGCTATGTACCAGATATAATAACAAAATAGAAGAAAGTATCTCTCAACCGACAACAAGAATATTTCTAGTACTACTGGTAAACCTAGGAGAAACTCACAACTACATGTCAACCCACCACCTTAATCGACGACCTCCACACTTTCATATCGTTAGTCATGTCCTCGGTTAGGTGAAGCACTGACATGTCCTGCCTAATCACCTCTCCACAATACTTCTTTGGCCTACCCCTTCCCTTTCTCAAGCTCATCATGATCAACCTCCTATACCTCCTAACCGGGGCATCTATGCCTCTCCTCCTTACATGCCCAAACCATCGCAACCTCAATTCCCACAACTAGTCTTCCACGGCTGCTACTCCTACCTTGTCCCTAATAACTTCATTCCTAATATTGTCCTTCCTAGTATGTCCACACATCCATCTCAATATTCTCATTTCATCTACGTTCATCTTTTGGACATGGGACTTCTTGACGGGCCAACACTAAGCTCCATACAACATAGTCGGTCTAACCACCACCCTGTAAAATTTGCCCTTAAGTCTAGGAGGCACATTCTTATCGCATAAGACCCCCGAAGCTAGCCTCTATCTCATCCATCCCGCTCCAATGTGGTGAGTAACATCCTTGTCAATATCCCATTTGATTTGGTTTATAGACCTAAGATACTTGAAATTATCTCTTTTGGGAATGACTTGAGTATCAATCTTTACTTCCACTTCCTGTTCATGCCTCACATCACTGAACTTGTACTCCAAGTATTCAGTTTTCGACCTACGCAACTTGAAACCTTTGGACTCCAACGTATGTCACCAAATTTCCAACCCAACGCTAGCACCCTTAGCGTCTCATCAATCAGTACTATGTCATAATCAAATAACATATACCATTGCACCCTCCCATGTATGTGTCGTGTCAGCACATCCAACTCTAGGGCAAACAAAATTGGGCTAAGGGATGATCCCTGATGCAACCCCATCTCTACAAGAAATTGTTCCGAGTATCCTCCCGCCGTCCTCACCCGAGTCTTAGCACCTTCGTACATGTCCTTAATCACCATGATGTATGCTACCAGGACTCCGCTAACCTCCAAACATCTCCATAGTACCTCCCTCGGGACTTTGTCATAAGCTTTCTCAAGGTCAATGAGCACCATGTGCAAGTCCTTTTTCCTCTCCCTATACTACTCCACCAAGCATCTCACAAGGTGAATAGCTAATGTAGTTGACCGTCCGGCATATAAGCAAACTGGTTCTCAGATATAGATACACCTGTTCTCACTCTCTTCTCCACCACCCTCTCCTAAACCTTCATAGTATGACTCAGCAGCTTGATACCCCTATAGTTGTTACAGTTCTGGATATCCCCTTTGTTTTTGTACAATTAAATCAACAAACTCAACTGCTAATCTTCGGGCATCATCTGCGTCTTGAAAATGACGTTAAACAAGATAGTAAGCCACTCTAAGCCTACCCTACCCGTTTCTTTCCAAAATTGCATCGGGATCTCGTCAGGCCCAGTCGCCATACCCTTACTCATCTTCCGTATTACCACATCAACCTCCTCACACTTAATACGCCTACAAAACCCAAATTCTCTCCAACTTACCAGTACGATGTTTCTATCCCCTTCCTCGTTCAAGAGTCTATGGAAGTACCCCTGCCATCTACGCCTGATACCCGCCTCTTCCACTAATACCTTACCATATTCGTCTTTGATGCACCTCACTTGATCCAGGTCCCTAGCCTTCCTCTCCCTAATCTTGGCTAACTTGTACAACTTCTTATCCCCGTATTTTCCCCCAAGATCCTTATACAATCTCTCAAACGCTGCAATCTTAGCCGATGTGACGGCGAGCTTCGCCTCTCTCCTTGCCTTCTTATAACACTCCCTATGTGACCTCCGATCTTCCTCGTTTGTGCTCCCCAATAGCTTTAAATATGCCGCTTTCTTAGCTTTCACGTTTCCTTAGGCCTCCTCATTCCACCACCAGTACCTTTTGTGGCCACCCAAGTAACCCTTCGAGACCCCTAGCACCTCCGTAGTAGCTTCCCTAATGCAGTTCGCTTTCGTGGTCTACATACTACTCGCATCCCTACTACTCCTCCAGACCCCTATAGCCAACAACTTCTCCGTCAACTCCTGAGCCTTTCCCTTAGTCAATGCTCCCCACTTGATCTTAGGTTAGACGTACACTGCTTTCTTCTTCCTCGCTCCCTTAATCTCCAAGTCCATTACCAAGAGCCTATGTTGTGTTGAGAGGAACTCACTCGGGATAACCTTGCACTCCGTCCAAAGGCCCTTATCGCCTTTCTTGAGGAGAGGATAATCTATTTGAGTCATGACAACCCTACTCCAGAAAGTGACCAATTGTTCCTCCCTCTTATGAAAACCTGTGTTAGCTAGTACCAAGTCAAAAGCTTTAGCAAAATCCAACAACGAAGTACCGCCCTCGTTCCTAACCCCGAAACCGAACTCTCCATGCACCCTGTTATAACCCCTAGCCGTCTTCCCAACATTACCAATGAAGTCACCCCCTATGAAAACTTTCTCGGACTGCGGGAAACCATATACAACCTCATCCAAATCCTTCCAGAAGCGCCTTTTGATCTCCTCGCTCAGCCCTGCTTGAGGCGCGTAGGCACTAATCACGTTAAAAGTGAACCCATTAACCACTAGCTTAATACTTAACATCTTATCATTCACCCTCCTGACATCCACCACTAACTCTCTCAGATCCCTATCAAGTAAAATACCTACTCCCTTCTTGCCGCCAACACCCCTCGAATACTATAGCGTATACCCATTAACATCCCGAGATACCTATTAGTTTCTTCAATTCATTTAGATTCTAAGCCTTCCAACCATCTTGGTACTTGTTATTCATGATCTTAAATATTTGTAACCTCCATGGTAATATTATTAACTTACTTTATGTACTTTCAAAGAGGATCTCATTTCCGAACTTACATTTATTGACTTACGATGTACTTTTATGTACGAAAATATAGGGTGTAACATCTGCGCTTCCTTCTTGGAGAGAAGGATGTATGAAACCCACTAATTAAATAAACTTCCCATGTTGCACCAACCAAGATTTGAAATTGGGTTGTTCTCGTGCCTTTATGGCTTCCTATGAATTCTTGATTTCTCTTAATTGAGAAGAGAATTTATGGGAGTTTCTAATCTGTCTCGAGCTTAGGCTAGAAATCCCCGAAGCAAGATTTTGCACCATCTCTTTAATATCGTTCATTTCTGAAGCCATTTCAGTAATTGTACCTACAAAGCAAAGATCGATGCTCTGATACCAAATATTACAAAATGCAATTTGAGAAGAAATCTTGCTAAAAATTTAGCTAAGCAAAAGTTACACTAAAGAGAGCTAAAGTAGTTACAAATACCCTATGAAAAGAGAAGACTGAACTGAAAATAAGAAATTACACATGAAAATAATATGTAAATAAATAAATTAGTAAGTAAAATTATAACGATCTATTTGTAGTTTTCATCTGTATTAACTAGATCTAACAATCTCAGCTGATCAATGCAAGTATAAATCTTCACAACCTCCTATAAAACCTACTTAAAGTGTGTACTTTACCAATTGTACGTTATACCACTATCCCAAGCATTAGTTCATCTCCCATAATATAGCTCCCAAATTCATATTGCATCAGTTCCATAACAATAGTGGTGGCAAAATAGTTTTAAAAAATAGTTATCCACCCATATTATTCATTAAAAATGGGATGGATAATAAACTTTTTAAAAACGGGCCATATAAGGATAAAAATTATATTATCCAATTAGAAAATAGATAACCAATGGATAACTATGGGTTTAACTTTTATATTTGTAAATAGAGCCGTCAATATGGGTTGGCCCAACGTGATTTAGCAGGGTTGGACTAGAATTTTTGGAGCCCTTTTAAAAAGAGGCTTTTAAGCCCGACCTATGTAAGCCCGTAGCCCGTGAGGCTTGACTGAGACTGGGCTGGGCCGGCCCTTGGGCCGGCCCTTGGGCCTAATAAAATATTTATTTAAAATATACAAAATATAAAATATTTACGGCTTCTAGCGATGAAAAGTCAAAATTGGATCTTTACTTAGAGGCACCAAAGCTTGATCTTCAGAAGTTTCAAGAGATAGATATTTTCATGTATTGAAAGGACCATTCTAGAAAATATCCCGATCTTTCAGTGATGGCGCGTGATGTACTTAGCATTCCTATTACCACTATAGCATCGAAAACAACATTGAGCATTGGTAGGCGTGTTCTGACAAAGTACATAAGTTGCATCCATCATGAAAATGTCCAAACACTTGTTACTACTCGAAATTAGCTGCACGACTTTTCCCAAACTCAAACTGGTAATATTCTTTTATGTGAATTTGAATATTATTATTTTTTAAAAATTTTATTATTCTTAATATTTATTTAATTAATATTGCATATGAATTGTAGATGTAGATGAAAGTGAAGATGTTACGAAAACCTTGTCACAAGCGAATTCAAATGTGTTTGATGAAGATGATGTGTTGAATATCCCATAAGCGTCATGGACGTTCTCTTTAATAGTTTGTTTTGAGTTTTGAATTTTAGTGAATGAAATATAGCCTTATCTTTTACTTTTTAGTGTTTATTGCGATATATTGAAATGGTATAAAAAGTTATTATATTTTGCGAAATTTTTCCAATAAGATATTTTTTAACTTTTAAATATTTATTTTTGTAGGTTAGAACTTAAAGAAAAAATATAAAATTATATTTTAAAAAATAATGGGCCGGCCCGTGAGGGCCCACGGATAACATAGGGCTGGGGTGGGCTGACCATTATAAGGCCCGTCAAGATGGTGGGGTAACCCGTCAATTGCTAAAACCCATGTGGGCCGAGCTGGCTAACTCGGCCCGGCCCATATTGATAGTTCTATTTGTAAAGCCTTAAATTGGGGGTTCCTCAAGTTTGGGAGACTAAGAATTCTCTCAAAAGTGATCATATTCAAGAAGTTATGGATAATATGGATATCCATGTATCCGTCGATTAACCCATTTTTATCAGTATTTTAATATAGGTCGGGTCAGATAATTTATCCGTTTTGCATTACCCGTTTTTGACCCGTCCATATCCGACTCGACCCGCCCGTGTACAACCCCTACATAACAATCATCAAGATTGTTACAATATCATTGCTGGAGATGCAAAATTCAGATTCTTCACTTGAGTTTGCTTCTTTCCTTGTGTTAGGTTGTTTGGTGAAGCTTATTAGAGTTGGGGAAAGGAATGACTTTTCTTAATGGGGTTTTAATTTGTTACATTGATTCATGGATAGTAAGTTAGTGTTTTTGGCCAAAAACTCGAAGATTTTAACCTTCAAATATTAGGTTCGGTAATACCACAAACACTCAATAGTTTAAGTAAGAAACTTGGGAAAAAAATTAATAATTGAGGAGAATTTTATATATTTGAAGTTTGTAAATCAATTGAAATTCACAGTTTTCGATTGTCGAGAAAATAAATCAGATGAAAATACAAACATAGCTTGATCATACATATTTATAAGGTTCGGTCCATGTTCAGTTTTGCAAAAGACTGAATTAATATGTATTTCGGTATATGTTGTTCTAGAAGGTATATTAATAAGAGAAAAATCACACCTCTCTCCACTCTCTAACCAAATACCACTGACATGGACACATCCGCACCCTCGACGGAGGATCCATCTTCCAAAATCCCATCGGAACCACCAGAACCTCCTATGGAAGCCTCCCAATTTGAGATGGAAGAGGACACCCCTCAAAAAAACTCTTTCAATGAAATCCTACTAGAAAGGAACCTCATGTCCACCACTTCATATGAACTAACTCACCCCCTCCCCTGTTCGAATTAAATGCGGGGAATATCCCCATCCCTTTATCAAAGGAGGACAAAAATAAGTTATACCTCCCCTAGAGATACTCCCTAATAGTAAAACTATTTGGGAGGAAAATTCCCCACAAGTTACTGCGAGCAAAGCTTGCACATCTTTGGAACCCTATTGAACCCCTAACGCTAATCGACTCTTCATCGTCAAATTCAACCTAGAAGCTAGCATGAACAAGTCCTGGCAGATGGGCCCTGATTTGTGACGGGCCACTTCCTATATATATGGAAATAGGAATCAAACTTTGTCCCAGTGGAATCCAAGCTTACTATTACAGAAATTTGGATCAGACTACCACAACTCCCAACGGAGTTCTATGATAGGGCGATCCTCGAGCAAGTGTGCAATAGGTTTGGCAAACTACTGAAAATATATACATGTACTTTCTCCACCCTTAGGGGGGAGGTATGATAGGATCTGTGTCCAGGTTCCATTAGACATCCCTGTCACCACCGCTGTCACCATCGACACCCACAGCCAACCCATCTTAGATGAGGGGGGAGGGATTCTCTGCAAGGGATGTGAGAGAATTGGCCATACACTACGCTACTATCCATTCACCCACAAGGCCAACGAAACCAACATCCCAACTAACCCAAATCCTACAACA
Organism: Nicotiana otophora; assembly: GCA_000715115.1. Lineage (NCBI taxonomy): Eukaryota > Viridiplantae > Streptophyta > Magnoliopsida > Solanales > Solanaceae > Nicotiana > Nicotiana otophora. The sequence goes on from AWOL01S0029980.1 coordinate 58,460, forward strand.
ACAATTACTGGTACAGTTCCTGGCAAAGATTCTCTATGGCAAACGGTCTCATTCAAGCGGAACAAAAAGGAACCCATAAAGGAAATCGCTTATAAAGGCCAGCTGGAGAAACATCGGAGCAGTCCACGATCCAGGTAAAGCGGTACAGTGAAGCTACACCCAAAAACCCACGAACATCTGAACCTAGGCGAACACTTGGGGTCTATGGGGTGGGCTACGAAGAACTAACAAGACTTGAAGTCTTTAAGGCCCAACTCCGATAAAGGCCCATCTTCACAAGTGGGCCTAGTCAAAACAAGAGAAGCCCCACAAGCAAAGTTGATTGGGCGGAAACGGCATTTGCCTACTTCAGCGACAATCCCAAAAGATGTCACTTTAGAGAATATCTTCATTCCCAAAAATCCAAATACAATCTACAAAAATAGGATCGTAGATTCTACCCCCTCTTTTGACTCTGCTCCTCCCAAATCGGGTACTCTTACACAAATAAAGAGTATTTCCTTTTTGGAAAAGAGTCTTTATCAGCACAATCCCATCCTAAATTGGCCCACTCGCTCATGATAGGCCACTATAATGTTTCTCCCTCCCCCCTCCCTTTCCCCCAAGCCATACCAACAGTCCCATTCACTATGATCTTTCCAATGGAAAGCAACAACCCCCCTTCCCAAACACAAGCCACAATTCCGTTAACCATCTTCACCAACCCAATGCCTCTACAGCTCATGCCATAGTCATGGTTGAAGATGGCACTCCAAAGACACACCCAGAACCTACAAATGATGGTTGGGTCTGTCCCAATGTAAATAACCATCCAAAATCCCAGGTACCTAGCTCGACTGGCCACACAGTTCCTCCACCAGGGTCTGGCAAACTTTGAACACCAGTTATGGATGTCCACCTTACTCCAAGACCAGTACATGGGGCACCAATAACCCCAATCTATGGAGGAACTCAATATACTCATGGGCCAGCTTTGCCAGACCATGCCCTTCTTCCCCCTCATGAACCTGGAGACTCCAGTCCCATCTCCAACCTTCCAACTCTGGCTACCAATAGTCCAAGTGCCTCATCCACCATCACAACCACTCTCACCCATCGATCTGCTGAGCAGGGGCACCACCATTGCATTGGACTATCTTAGAGAGTCCAATGTGGATATGGAGAACATGCTAGAAAAACTAGGGATGCCAAAGATAAAGGCCTTTCTCATCCAGGAACCCCTAGAGATAGAGTTCAAAGAGCAGTCAGGAGAAATGCTTATTGACCTGTGCCCCAAAAAGCTCATAAGTTGCAAACTCGATCTCCAATTGCTTCGACTTTCACCGACTTTCCATCACCAACATAGATGTATCTTTTACCATCATTAAGCTTTCGACAATTCAGGCAAACTTGCATAGACACACTGATGTGAGTTGTCGTGCCGGAATCTAACTACTACGTGTGTCTTGGTACCGAAGTCAAATTAACCTCAGAATAAACAAAATTAAGAAGAATACCCTTCTTCTGATGACCTTCAGCTTCACTGAAGAAGCAACTATCCTTAGTTAATTCCTTATGTTGTTTCTTTTGTGTTGTTGTAACCGCAACTTCCTTATTCTTTCTGTACCATATTGAATTTGAATTCGTCAAGAGTGTATGATTCTCTGCCTTTTCATTCTTGACAAATTCATTTTCAATTTTGGTCAGGAAATCCTTAGCGTAGTCTTTTCATATATAGTGTCCCCCGAATGTTTCTGAAATTGAATTGATGTTGGCAGTAATATTTGCAGAAGTAATTTCAACTGAATCCAGAGAACAACAAATAACGAAATAAGCTCACATAATACTTAAAATCAAAATGAAAATAAATTCGAATAAAGGTAAATCCCATCTCAAGATACTGGTCACTCCATTAATATTTCATCTTTGGACAAAGTATTAACTTGTAAGTTGTATCTTGGTGTAGTAATCAAACACTGATAATAAAAGAACATGTCGAATAATAAATCTTCCTTTGTGCCAATTTATTATTCACACGTAAAACTAAATAATCATCACGTGTTTATTACCACAAAAAGACACATGCAATTTTATTAGACATTGACTTTCCTTTGGGCCGATTATTATTTACATAAGTTACATGTAAACAAGTTTTTATATTTCAAAATAAATAAATCTCCACAAGAGAGGTCACTTTGGCAACATCAAGTTTCAAATTTATTAATCTCAAAATTTATACAACTGTACCAATATCCAAATTTAAATTTCCCAAACTTTCTGGCAGTAAATTACAGAAGGACGACACCTCCTGATTCTAAATCAAACTCATCTACTGCAAAAGTAGTTTCCGAAATATTGTGATCTAAGGTAGTTCATTATAAAATTACAATTGAAAGATGCTTTCAAAGTAAGAACACGTGATGGAGGTTAAGACTTACACTTTACAACCTTAATTCACGACAACTTTACCCTCGGTTAACCAAACCTTTATTTATTTATTAAGAACAGTTTCGTCAAAACCTAAAAGCAGCCACCACTACTTTAGGCCGAATTGTAGGTGTCTTAGCGGCAATGCCTTAAACAGCGACTCACGAAATTTCGACCGGAAAACAAAAAGAAGCTTTCCTGGTAGTAGGCATATATCGCAAACATGATTGCCAAAACCCGTAACACAATTTTCAAATACGTTTTTCTAAATACAATTCCTCAATGATTCAACATAATTCATGCTCTGATACCAATTGTTAGAACCAAAATTTTAAAGATGAAGACTTTCATCTTTTACCCAATACCTATCATGTCAAATCATCAAGAACAATATGAAAGCGTACCTGAATCTATGAGTGCCGCAGAGATTACTGAATCTTTCGGTCTATAGTCTTCCTAACCAAGACGTAAGTCGTTCTACTCTTTCCAGCGATTAGATGTTAGAAAGAAAATCCTACGTCTGATTTGGGGACCATAACTCATTTAATTGGTGCACAAATTTATGTATTTCTAACGGAAAAGGGCCAAAAATGCACTTGAACTATTTGAAATAGCTCAAAAATGCCCTCCGTTTATTTTTGGTACCAAAAATATCCCTACCGTCTATGTTTTGGATAACAGATGCCCTTAAACCATTAGTCTTGCCATTGAAGGTGACATGGCAGTCCAGCTGGATTAGATTTGCTTACATGGCCATCCACCTAAGCAATCTAGCATGGCAAAATTATTTTTTCGGAAAAATTGTTTTTTCTGAATTTTTAAAAAAATACAAAATCAACACTTATTCCGAAATAAGTAAAAAATAATTTGGAAAAACTATTTTTCCGAATGTTTTTAGTTTTTTCGGAATAAGTGTTGATTTTGTATTGTAATAAAAATTTTCGAAATAAATAATTTTTCCGAAATATTTTTACTTTTTTCAGAATAAGTGTTGATTTTATATTTTAATAAAAATTTCTGAAAAAAATAATTTTTCCAAATTATTTTTACTTTTTTTTCGGAATAAGTGTTGATTTTGTATTGTAATAAAAATTTTCGAAATAAATAATTTTTCCGAAATATTTTTACTTTTTTCAGAATAAGTGTTGATTTTATATTTTAATAAAAATTTCTGAAAAAAATAATTTTTCCAAATTATTTTTACTTTTTTTTCGGAATAAGTGTTGATTTTGTATTTTAATAAAAATTTCTGAAAAAAATAATTTTTCCAAATTATTTTTACTTTTTTTTCGGAATAAGTGTTGATTTTGTATTTTAATAAAAATTTCCGAAATAAAAAATTTTTCTGGAAATTTTTTACTTTTTTCGAAATAAGTGTTGATTTTGTATTTTTAAAAAAATTCCAGAAAAATAACTTTTTCGAAAAAATAATTTTGTCATGCTGGATTGCTTAGGTGGATGACCATGTAAGCAAATCTAACCCAGTTGGACTGTCATGTCACCTTCAATGGCAAGACTAATATTTTAAGGACATTTGTGATCCAAAATATAGATGACGGAGATATTTTTGGTACCAAAAACAAACGGAGGACATTTTAAAGCTATTTTAAATAGTTCAAGGACATTTTTGGCCCTTCTCCGTATTTCTAATTTAGCCAATCATTAAACTAGAAATAACATCCGAGTATCTACACATAAGATCCCATACTTTATAAGGTATCCTTTGGCCTATTTAACTTTAAACCTTAGTAGATCACTTTAATTTAGGCCATCCTTATAGTGATAGTAAACAATAGTGGCGGAAACACCTTACAAGAAGAGATATCAAATGACACCCCTTCGCGGGAAAAATACACTGTGTATGTAGGTAAAAATAATTTTATATATATATACACACACACACACACTATGTTTTGACTCCCCTTAATTTTCTCGTATGTTTACTTTTATATATTTTGACACCCCTAAATAAAAATTCTGGCTCCGCCTCAGGTAACCAACACACAATTATTGTTAATACATTATATGTACAGATTGATTCTACAACTCAACTCGTAACCTATTAAGAAAATAACTTTATGGTTACTTCAACCCCTCTTAAATTTAGTGCATAGTTAAACTAAAATACATAGTACAAAAATGGAACGGACGGAAGGATCAGAACTTTGCTCTCACTACTACACAACAACAAGCCTACGTACCAAAAAGTTGTCCCTTCCGCCGAATCCTCCACGGCCATTACCACCCTTTGGCACCGTCACGATTAACTCTCCATCCACAAACACCGCCGTAGCCAGCTCCGGCTTAGCCGCCACAGGCAACCTATACCTCCACATGTCCATCTTCAGTTGTTCCAACAACAACTCCGCTTCGCCACCTTTGGCTCCATTTCTCACCACAATCTTCGTCATCCCTGGATGTATTTCCACTGCCTCAGCCCTCACGTTACTAATGTCAATGGCGCTGACATCACCGTGCACGCCGATTTCAGTCACGAAACGGAAGTGTATACTGTTAAAGCCGATCCTCGGTCATGAAGATCGATCGAGGATGGCATTTCAATCGAGGGGTACCTTCATGGAGACCCGAGCGAATTTCGAGATGTGGGCATCGAGCCCGGGCATTCGGATCGACCGAGGTAACATCGGTCGATACAGGTCCCGAACATCGATGCTCGAAAGTGATCACCTAGCTCGAAATCAAGGCCGAGGTTCCGATCCGGTACCGAGCTCGAGACGGTATCGAGTTCATAGACAAAAGCTGTTACAACCGCACCAAAGGAGAGAATCTCTGCGGGAATTAAGGAGGAGACATACCATCATGGGTCCTCCACTAGTAATATTTATTCCATCATGTTGCTATAGATAAAGTAGCAATCCTTGGCTATAAAATGTGGGAGAATTTGTAATAGAAGACACTTTTCACTGGGATAAAGAATTCATTGTGTTTATCTTTCTAAAGCCCACCTAATATCTTTGTTCATTATCTTCTATTTGTTTTTGCACTATAAATACATGCATTGTTATTTTCATATCAGAGGAATCTACTTGCCCTTAGAACCATACATAAATTCAACTTTATCCGATTTTTCGGGCAAACAGTTTAGCGCCCACCGTGGGGCTAAGGATAACAAGTGATTATTTGATACAAATATACAACACACTCCAGCTTATAACTTCATGTCAGCAATGGCTCTGCCAACCGACCTCGAAGCCGGCCTTCAGGATGAAACCACCAACTTGGTGCCCGTGGCCGAAAGGCTACCCAACAACGTCAACGAGACTCAAATCGAGGAACCCGAAATTCGAGCCAAAATACCAGTAGATATCAATTCACGAATAGCTCTAGAAGCGAATCAACGTTCCGAGCAGGAAAGAAGCGTTCAGGGTGGCGCTCAACCCATAGCCCGAGACACCCACAGCACGGGGGAAATCAGGGTCAGCTTGCGTATGATTTTCGAAATGCTACAAGCCCAACAAGTAGCAATAGCTCAGTTGCAGAGCCAAACTCATATGCGAAGTAATCCAAACTCCAATCCACTTCTTCGAGAAGTAACCCCCAGAACGGAGCCCGACACAGTGAAACCGAACGAGCGAAAATCAGGAACCGCTCCTGAAATTGCTAAACTGCTCGAGGAGCTCACAAAGCGAGTCGAAGCCAACGACAAAAAAATCGAAACATATGATGCTAGGATCGATCAGATCCCGGGGCTCCGCCCATGATGAAAGGGCTGGATTCGAAGAAATTCATACAAAAGCCTTTTCCATCGAGCGCGGCCCCGAAACCGATCCCCAAAAAGTTCC
>AWOL01S0029980.1:65959-76135 GCA_000715115.1 Nicotiana otophora
ATCTCACCTCCTATACATGTGCCATCAAAGGCAACGATTTGGAAGACGATGAGATCGAGTCCGTATTATTGAAAAAGTTCGGAGAGACCCTCGCTAAAGGAGCAATGATCTGGTATCACAACTTGCTGCCGAATTCTATCGATTCTTTTGCCATGTTAGCAGATTCGTTCGTAAAAGCACATGCTGGTGCCATAAAGGTCGCAACAAGGAAATCAGATCTATTCAAAGTAACACAAAGGGAAAATCATTTATAAGGCACGGCGATTCATCTAGCGGTGGCCGACCACCGACTGACGCGCATTAAATGCCTTGATAAAACCAAATCGATGGGACAGCTATCACGCACATCATAGTCAAAGCCGATAGAAACGTCATTGTCGATTCGGTCGAACCTTAGGGAAATCACATCATTCCTCGTCATCTACTTTCCGAGAAACGAGGGGGCTATCTGTATACGATTAAAACCGATCCTCGGTCATGAAGATCGACCGATCCGGCCCAAAGAAATCCCAATCAAATGTGCGATTATCATGGCACCCATGGTCACAAAACGGAAGAATGCAGACAATTAAGAGGAAGTAGCTCGCTTGTTTAACAAAGGGAACCTCAGGGAATTTTTGAGTGATAGGGCGAAGAACCATTTTAAAAACAGGGACTTCGGCAAGAAAAACAAAGAAGAAGAACCACAGCACATCATTCACATGATCATCGGCGACGTCGATACCCCTCAGGGACCTATACTCAAACGCGCTAAAACGTCGATTGTGAGGGAAAAGTGATCTCGAATTCAAGATTACACTCCCCCATGGACTTTATCATTCAATGATGAAGATGCAGAGGGAATCATCCCACCCCATAACGATGCACTGGTAATATCCGTACTCATGAATAAAATTAAGATTAAGCGTGTATTAATTGATCCAGGTAGCTCGGCCAATATCATCAGATCGAAGGTCGTAAAATAGCTCGGCCTACAAAACCGGGTCGTATCCGCAACTTTGGTTTTAAACGGATTCAATATGGCATGCGAAACCACCAAAGGCAAGATAACCCTACCGATAAACGTCGGCGGAACAATTCAGGAAAGAAAGTTTCACGTGATCGAAGGCGATATGAGATATAACGCCCTTTTCGGAAGGCCGTGGATCCACAACATGAGAGCTGTACCTTCGACCCTACACCAGGTCCTCAAATTCCTAACACCGACATGTGTCAAAATAGTGTACGGAGAACAACCAGCCGCGAAAGAAATGTTCTCCATCGAAGAAGCAAAACCAACATCTTCGTCTTCGCCAGCGAATGGATCGGGTTCAAAAGGAGGCACAGTCGAAGACCGGAACACCAAATAGCAACCAAAGACATCGGCCCCGACCCAGCCAGATAAGCAGAGCATCGAAGAAGATAGTGATTAGTGGATCCCTCGATCCTTCGTGACCCCCGATGACTCCGATGCCACCGAATCAACTATTGAGGAATTGGAGCAGATTATTTTGAACGATCACTGGCCCGAACTAAAGGTATACCTGGGAAGGGGTTTGAGACCCGAACTCAGGAAGAAAATCATTCAATTTCTTATCGAAAACATCGATTTCTTTTCTTGGTCCCATTTAGATATAACAGGAATTCCACCGGATATAACGACACATCGACTAAGTGTGTCCCCTCGATTCAGACCGATGAAGCAAAAAAGAAGACCCCAATCGGAGGTGAAGCACGCATTCATAAAAGATAAGGTAACTAAACTGCTCAAAATAGGATCCATTAGAGAGGTAAAATACCTCGAATGGTTGTCCAATGTGGTCGTAGTGCCTAAAAAGGGAAACAAACTTAGAATGTGTATAGATTACAAGGACTTGAACAAAGCATGCCCCAAAGATTCTTATCCACTGTCCAACATCGATCACTTGATCGATGCCATGGCCGGCCACGAGATCCTTACTTTTCTCGATGCCTATTCCGGGTATAATCAAATCCAGATGAACCCGGAAGACCAGGAAAAGACTTCGTTTGTGACCAGATGCGGAACATATTGTTATAACGTAATGCCCTTCGGGCTAAAAAATACAGGAGCTACTTATCAATGCCTAGTAAATAGAATGTTCGAAGAACAAATAGGTAAATCAATGGAAGTCTATATTGATGACATGCTATTCAAGTTCCTGCGCGCAGAGGACCATTTGACCCATTTGCAGGAAATGTTCGATATTCTGAGGAAATACAACATGAGGCTCAACCCCGAAAAATATGCTTTCGGAGTCGGCTCGGGTAAGTTCCTCGGCTTCATGGTGTCAAATCGGGGAATCGAGATTAACCCAGACAAAATCAAGGCCATTGAAGACATCACTATCGTGAACAACGTGAAAGCTGTACAAAGGTTAACAGGAAGAATAGCAGCCCTAGGCCGATTCATTTCGAGATCATCAGATCGAAGCCATAAATTTTTCTCTCTACTCAAAAAGAAGAACGACTTCGCTTGGACACCGGAATGCCAACTAGCATTACAAGAACTGAAATGATATCTATCGAACCCACCACTGCTACACACTCCAAAAACTGACGAAAAACTTTACCTATACTTGGCAGTATCAGAATTCGCCATAAGCAGTGTCCTAGTTCGAGAAGAGGAAGGTACGCAATTTCCAGTTTACTATGTAAGTCGGACTTTAGGGGAAGCGGAAACTAGATACCCGCACTTGGAAAAATTGGCGCTTGCGCTGGTTAGCACCTCTAGGAAATTACGACCATACGTCCAATGCCGCCCCATAAGCGTATTAACCACCTTCCCACTTCATAATATTTTGCATAAGCCCGAACTATCGGGCCGATTGGCCAAATGGGCCATCGAACTCAGCGGGTACGACATCGAATATCGACCTCGAACAACCATCAAGTCTCAAATTTTAGCAGACTTCGTGGCCGATTTCACGCCGACCCTCGTACCCGAAGTCGAAAAAGAACTACTGTTAAAATAAAATTTATCAACGAGGGCATGGATCCTCTTTACGGACGGAGTTTCGAACGTAAAAGGATCCGGGCTAGGCATAGTTTTAAAATCTCCCAGGGGTAACATTATTAGGCAAGCTATTAAAACTATCAGGTTAACTAACAACGAGGCCGAGTATGAAGCCATAATTGCAGGTCTCGAGCTAGCTAGGAATCTGGGAGCGGAGGTCGTTGAGGCCAGTTGTGACTCTTTGCTAGTGGTGAGTCAAGTAAACAAAACCTTCGAAGTCCGAAAAGGCAGAATGCAAAGGTATTTGGACAAACTGCTCGTCACTTTGAACCATTTCAAACAATGGAGTTTACGACATGTTCCACGAGAACAGAATAACGAGGCCGATGCGCTTGCTAATTTGGGATCATCGGTCGAGGTGAATGATTTGAACTAGGAAATTGTCGTTCAACTTTCAAGATCTATAATCGAGGAAGGGCACGCCGAAATAAATTCTACTAACTTAACCTGGGATTGGAGAAACAAGTATATTGAATACTTAAAAGACGGAAAGCTCCCTTCAGACCACAAAGAGTCCAGGACCCTTAGAACTAAAGCTGCTCGGTTCACCTTGACTGCGGACGGAACGTTATATCGAAGAACATTCGATGGACCGATGGCGGTATGCATAGGTCCGGGAGATACCAATTACATCCTCCGGGAAGTACACGAGGGCACTTGTGGCAATCACTCCGGTGCCGACATGTTAGTTCGAAAAGTGATAAGAGCAGGGTATTATTGGATCGATATGGGCAAAGACGCAAAAGAATTTGTTCGTAAATGCGATAAATATCAAAGGTTTGCTCCGATGATCCATCAGCCCAGAGAACAACTTCACTCGGTCCTATCACCATGGCCATTCATGAAATGGGGAATGGACATCGTCGGCCCCCTATCATCGACCCCAGGTAAAGCCAGATTTATTTTGTTTGTGACTGACTATTTTTGTAAATGGGTTGAAGCGCAGGCGTTCGAGAAAGTAAGAGAAAAAGAGGTTATCGACTTTCTGTGGGATCATATCATATGCCGATTCAGAATACCATCCGAAATAGTATGTGATAATGGGAAGCAATTCATTGGCAGCAAAATCACAAAATTCTTCGAAGATCACAAAATAAGAAGGATACTAGCAACCCCATACCACCCCAGTGGAAACGGACAAGCCGAATCAACAAACAAAACTATTCTTCAAAATCTGAAAAAAAGATTGAACGACGCTAAGGGAAAATGGAGAGAAATCTTGCCCGAAGTCCTTTGGGCGTACCGAACAACATCGAAATCTAGTACAGGGGCGACCCCATTCTCCTTAGTATATGGCTCCGAAGCATTGATACCAGTCGAAGTCGGAGAATCTAGCCCCAGGTTTCGATTCATGACGGAAGAATCAAATAACAAGGCTATGAACACCAGCCTTGAATTATTGGACGAAGGACGAGAAGCTGCCCTCATCCGGTTGGACGCACAAAAGAAACGAATCGAAAGGTATTACAATCGAAGAACTAAACTTCGCCACTTCAAGCAAGGAGACTTGGTGTTAAGGAAAGTCACTATCAATACTCGGAATCCAAACGAAGGAAAACTAGGACCAAATTGGGAAGGACCGTACTAGGTGCTCGAGCACTTTGGGAAAGGATCATATAGGCTCGGCATCATAAACGACAAACAACTATCAAGCAGTTGGAATATATCACATCTAAAACGGTACTACTGCTAAGGTCCGACCTTATTCATCTGTCCCGTACAGAAGTTCGAACAAAGAACAAAAGTATTCTTTTACTCAAAAGCACGTGTTACACTCTTTTTTCCTTAGACCGGCCTTTTCCCAAATGGGTTTTTTGCGGCAAGGTTTTTAATGAGGCAACCATCGATCGTGCTGCGCTGACAAAATAGTATCCGAGGCTTTCGACCCTTAGCCCGAATGGCCTCGAATACCGGAGGGGCACCAGGCCCTCAAATACATCGAGTTCAGATGCAACAAAGTCTTCTCACAACAATAGAGAAAAAATTGTAAGATCCAAAATGGTCAAAATAAACCATGATCATATTTGATTGCCCCAAAACATATGTACAATGGCTTGAGATTTATTATGCAACCAGAATTAACAAACACTCGAACATTAAGCCTACGGGCTGCTCCTATATCATGTTCGATATACTCGGCCGACCATTGAGCCTACGGGTTACTTCAACATCGAGTTCGAAATAATCACTCGAATATTAAGCCTACGGGCTTCCACATTATCTCGAGTTCGAAATAATCACTCGAACATTAAGCCTACGGGAAACTCCTATATCATGTTCGATATACTCGGCCGACCATTGAGCCTACGGGTTACTTCAACATCGAGTTCGAAATAATCACTCGAATATTAAGCCTACGGGCTTCCACATTATCTCGAGTTCGAAATAATCACTCAAATATTAAGTCTACGGGCTACCACATAATCTCGAGTTCAAAAAATAACACTCGAACATTAAGCCTACGGGCTACTCCTATATCATATTCGAAACACACAGTCGACCATTGAGCCTACGGGCTTCCAAGTTCGAACAAGGACCCAATCGAATTTGAAACATTGGAAAAGCTACGTTTACTCAAAGTTTACGTTAATATTCAAATCATCATCAACTCAACAAGCAAAATCAACCTTGTCATATATATACAAAATTGCCTACGTAATTAATTTACAAGTAATGAGAATTAGACTCTAAGCTTCTGGGTCGAGGTCTTCCCCACCCTCGGACTCGCTTTTGCTACCATCATCATTATTAACATCATCATCATCAGAAGCCAAGGCTTCAGCTTCCGCTTCAAGCTCTTTTGCCTTTTTTACCTCTTCGGTAAGATCGAAACCTCGAGCATGAATCTCCTCGAGGGTCTCCCTCCGAGATCTACACTTAACAAGTTCGACAACCCAATGAGATCGAGCATCGGCAATCTTCGCCGCTTCCCGGGCCTCCACCTGAGCGGCCTCAGCATCAACTCGATATACAGCGATAGACTTATCCGCCAAAAATTTCGACGACTCAACCTCCGCCTTAGCCTCAGCAAGTCGTATCTCAAGCTCATCGATTTTCTTAGTCTGAGCCAATACCTTTTGCTTGACGTTTCGAAGCTGAACGTCGGTTGATAGTAACTTTGTTAAGGTGGTTTCTTTCTCCGCTGCCAGGCGGTCAATAGTCTCCTTCCACTGGTTGCATTCGGCCCGGATTTGATCGACCTCCTCTCGAAGTAGCTCGATCTTCTCGATCTTTTGCTGCAACTGAGACAATGGATGGTTAACTTCCACAGTCGAGTCGAATCCATATTTTAACAGAACAAGGCTCACCTGCTGATCGAGCTCGACCCTTTCTTCACGGACCTTAGCCAAATCCGCTTGAAGATCCTTGATAGCCTCCTCCTTCTTGCTACAAAGAAGCCGAAGGTCATCCCTCTCACCTAAGACCTTTCGGAGTTCGGCCTTACACTAGCTAAGATCAACTCGAAACCTACCAATGGCATGCATAGTTAAGAACTGTCATCAACACCAACAAAGCAAAAACAAAAGGGGGATCACCAATATCGGAACCGCCAAGTATGGAAAAGAACAAAGAAGCCAAGTACGAAAGAATCATTACCCGAGTAATAAAACGCTGAGCTTCCTCTAACAAAATAGAGGCATCACCGATATTGGAACTGTCATCAACACCGGTAAAACAATCCTTAAAAGGATCCGCTGCACCTGAGCCAGCACCAATATCGGGAGTCTTCCGCTCTCGAGCCTCCTTCAACGCCTCCTCAGAAAAAGACGGAAGGGAAGGTGAATGACCCATTGCCATTGCCCCGAGCAAATCACTCGGAGTACTTCGATCGAGACCTAGGTTTTCGGAACCAACCCCGATGGGCACGGCCGCTATTGGCTCAGCAGCTCTAACAACCTCGACTGCCTCCGCAGGTCGGACTACCAAAGCCGAGGAGCTATCTTCTTCTTCTTCTTCCTCCCTCAGTCGATGGACCGAGTCGATCGAGAGGGCAATGATTTTTCTCCTCACCGTTCGAGTTTTGGGCTTATGGTCCTCCGGCCGAGAGGAAGCCCTTCGTTTCTTTTCTTTCCCCTATTCCAGGATCGGGGGCTTGTTGCCTTCATCAACGCTCAAAGGCCGCAGAACGGCATCCCTAGTTACACCTATATACAAGGGAGAAATCAATAACGAAATGAACGCAGAATATACCTCGAGGCAAACAAGAACCGAACCTCACCATGATTCTTGGCCTCCCATCTACCTTTAGCCAAATCACGCCAAGCGCGCTCGGCATAGGATGAAGTCGAGGCTAACTTTCAAACCCAATCCTCGAGATCAGGCATAGCTTGTGGCATCCAAGGTGCAGCTGAACATCAGAAAATAATATTAGCAAACACAGAAAAATACACGAAAAGCAAACACGGATCACTTACGGTCGAAGTTCCATTTTTCAGGAAACGACATCTTTTCCTTCGGGATAAGATCACGAGTCTTCACTCGAACATATCGACCCATCCAGCCTCGATCCTTATCTTCATCGATGCTCGATATCAAAGCCTTCGATGACCGACGATATAGCCTAATAAGTCCATGATAAATCTGAGGCCGATACAGTCGTATAAGGTGACTCAGAGAAAAATCCAACCCTCCGGCTTTGATAGAGAAGAAACGCAATAAGATGACTATACGCCATAAGGAAGGATGAATTTGGCCGAGGGTGACCTGATATCTCCTGCATAAATCAAAAATCACGGGATCGACAGCTCCCAACGTAAAGGGGTAGGTGTAAACACTCAGAAATTCCTCCACAAAAGTAGTAACGCTCTCATCAGAGGAGGGGATTTGTATCACAACCTCAGACTCCGTTCTCAAAGCTCAAATCTGAGACCTCTAATTAAAAGTGAAAGGGGTCTCATTCATCACACCCTGTCTCTGATACTCCCTCCGTTCCGGTTTATGTGAACCTATTTCTTTTTTGGTCCGTTCCAAAAAGAATGACCCATTTCTAAATTTGAAAACAATTTAGCTTAAACTTACAATTCTACCCTTAATGAGAAGCTTTTATAACCACAAAAATATTTTGGGCCTCTTTTTAACTTGTTTAGGACCACAAATTCCAAAAGTTTTCATTTTTTCTTAAACTCCGTGGCCATTCAAACAGGTTCACATAAATTAGAACGGAGGTAGTAGTAATGAACGACAGGAGTTGGAGCCTTCTTCAACAAGCAAATTATATCAAACATTATCATACGGAAATTGAGAATAATACCATAAGATAATGTGTGCTTTAAATGGATTTTAGTTTCTAGGAAAATAAAGAGAGATCCAACTTTCAAGGGAATAAATATAGATATAAGCGGAGCTAGAATTTGAAAACTATGGATTCAGAATATTAGTCCATTTAAGTTATTGGGTTCTAAATTAAATATTTTTACATATTCAATGAATTTTTTAAGAAAATATAAAGTTTGGACGCCCGTAACCCAAATGCTAGCTCCGTTCCTGAATACAGATACGTTTAATGCAATGAATATATTAGAAATGTGTATGTAGTTTGGGCAGAAGTTTAAAAAAAAAAGAAGTTAACCAAACTGATTTTTTTGGTTTTTTAAATAACGGTTAGGTGTTTGGTTTTAGTTTTCAAAAAATTCTTATTTGATTATCGATTTTAGGGTGAAAAAATATCGAATATTTCAAAATCTGAGAACTTTTATACCATATATTTGAGCTTATATAAATAAGCCTTAACCAACAAAAACACATATGTCAATAATATATTTTTTAAACATTTCAAAAGTATTTAATTTGCATATTAAAAGATTTATTAAAGTTAAGTCGTGCGATGCACATTTAGCTAGATTCATTGCACATCGACATTTATTTGCTCCCAAATCTGTAGAATGACACCTGGTAGCAACTATAAAGGCTGCTATTTAGGAATTAGCGAGTGCATATTGAATTTCAGTTTTTTTGTTTAATTTTTTAGGATAAAATATACTACAGTTAAGATTTTTAGTTTAAAATTTCTGAAAAAAATAAGTAATGGCTAATTTCTAAATAGCATGCCTGAGCTGGCTATCTGTGCACTTGCCCCAGCTGCGATGGATTTGTTACTTAATTGGTCGTTGCGCTAAAAGTCTTGTCGCTCATAGTTGCTCTTTTGCTAGGCAAAATTCACAAATAGCCACTTTTTAGCCTCCGTAGTTGAAAAATAGCCAATGTCATGGATAGATAATATATTATTCTGGAGTTCACTGTAAAACTTAAACTTCATGACAATGGTTATTTTCGTAACTACACGACTGAAAATTGGATAGCCAACAACATTACTACCTCTTTTGCCTCCATTTGGGCTATGAATTACTAAGATGATCTACCTGGCCCATTAGGCCCTTAATGATGGGGAAAGTACACAAATAGTCATTTTAGAGCTAGTATTTACTATTTAGGGATTAGTTGGTACTTATTTTGTTCTGAAAATTTAAACTAAAAATTTTAATTTCAGAACTTTGTGTCCTGAAAAATTAAACTGAAAAACTAAAATTCAGAACTCATTGGCTAATTACTAAATACTAGTCCTCTAGAATGGTTGTCTTCTATCATTTCTACTCTAATGATGGTGGCTGATAAGCCCAATAAATGCCTGGCCTTTGGCAAACTATGGACCAATAGTTTGGACAACCAAAGTTAAGGACTCGATTCCATGATCATGAGGCAATTTGGAGGTTGATATATACTTTTTAAAAAATATTAAATTCTCAGGGAGAACCCTGTCGTTGTAGCTAAAATCATAGTATAATGTAGATCAATTTATTTTTGCTGAAATCATGAAATCTGGGGACATGCCATGAGTTAGTTGTGTTTGAGAGATCATTTTCTTGATTGTTAACAAAGTTGGTGAATTACTCCCTCCGTTCAAATTTATGTGGCATAATTTAACTTGTTACAGAATTTAAGAAAAATAAGGAATATATAAAATTTATGATCTTAAATAAGTCATTAATATTTTTATGAATATAACTCATCTTATTAACAACAAAATAAGAAGTTTAAAACTAAAATATTTACCTCCAAAGTTACTTTAACTTAATACAAAACTTTATACTTTCTTTTCCTCCTTTTCTTCAAAAAAGGAAGAATAAAATTTTACTAATATGTACCATTTGACTTATCACCCCCCC
>AWOL01S0029980.1:77394-102961 GCA_000715115.1 Nicotiana otophora
CCCCGCCCCCACAATACAAACAAAACATAAAACAAATTAGAGGAAAAATCATTTTCATCAAAGATACTGTGATTCTTTTCTAATTAAACTGAAACATAAATGGAATTTGCGCAACGTGAATTTAAATTAATTAGGTTAATTGGTTAGGAATATTGAATGGCCAAATATAAAAGCTGAAATACAAAGAAGTGATATACATACATAACAAAACATAATTCTTGGGTTTGAGCCTTCGAAATATAATTCTTGATGGGGAAAGCGACCAATTAAATGAATCTTACGACGTGCAAACCTGGAGTAGTTGGACCAATGTATTCTTGAACCAGATGATTAAACAAAAAACGTGTTGTTAGACTTTATTCCTCCATAGTTAAGGTTACCATTGTCTAATTACAATAAGAATACATTAGTAGTAAAATTCTTGGTAGGGAGAACTGAGCCTTACGACGTGCAAACCTGGATTAGTCGAATCGTTGCGTCCCAAAAATCAGATGATTAAACAAAAACAAGGTGTTGTTACATTTTATTCCACCATAGTTAATAGTTACAATAAGAGTTAAAAGATTTAACTCCTACTTGGGATGTGCTTGTTGATCTTGTACATTTCTTGGAAGGTAAGAGGAAGATAAATCACCAGACCTTTTCCTTAGCATCTGCCTTATCCCATTAGCTACACAAATTGCAGGATTAGAGTTATATTTTCTACAAAATGACATGGGAGCTTTCACTGCTTCTTCTATCACAAGAAAATATTTATTATTATTATTATTATTATTATTATTATTATTATTATTATTATTATTATTATTATTATTATTATTATTATTATTATTATTATTATTATTATTATTATTATTGTTGTTGTTGTTGTTGTTGTTGTTGTTGTTGCTGTTGCTGTTGCTGTTGCTGCTGTTGCCGTTATTGCTGTTATTGTTGCTGTTGTTGTTGCTGTTGCTATTGTTGTTGCTGTTGCTGTTGCTGTTGTTGCTGTTGTTGTTGTTGTTGTTGCTGCTGCTGTTGCTGTTATTATTATTATTATTATTATTATTATTATTATTATTATTATTATTTCTATTATTATTATTATAATAATAATAATTATTATTATTATTACTACTATTATTACTATTACTATTATTAATGAAGTGAAATTGGCCTTCACTTCATTAATATAGTCTTGTGTGCAATCTTCCTTTAGACAACAACACTCACACTTAGCCAATTGTATTTCCATTTTCTTGAATCAAAACCAAGACTTTGTTTGCTAGCTAATCCTTTTTTTGGGGGGGGAATTATTTTACACTTTGGAAGTTTAGTTATCTTGCCATGGGGAGCAAAGGAAGTGTTTCTTGAATTATTTAGGGCAATGGCTACAAAGGGAAAAGGGTGGGAAGGGAAAGAAGGAGGAAGCGGGAACTTATAGAGCATTTTTTCGAACGGAAGATCAGGTTTGTAGTCCATTACAGATGTTATTTTAGTTATATAGCCATTTTCATAGGACATCAAGAAATGATTAACACAGGAAATATATAAAATAAATACATGAAAATTTTGCAACAACAGTAACACCAACCCAGTGTAATCCTCAAGTGGGGCATGTGCAGGGTAGAATGTACGCAAACCTTACCTCTACTTTCAAGAAGGCAGAGATATTGTTTCCTTTACACCCTCGGCATACATGAAATTTTTGCAAGATCGTTTTTTTTTAATTTAAATTGTAAGTGGAGATAAAAAAATCATTTCCGACCCTAAATTATAGTAGGAAGAAAATGCATAAATTTTTCTCTATGTTCTAAGGAATTGTTTGGTATGCGGACTAAATTATTCCGCGACTAATTTATATCACATGAGAGATAGAGATAAAATAATCTCACATTTGATGGAATAATGTGAGATAAGATAGGATATCCTAGATTAAGTCTGGGATTAAATTTATACTTTGTTTGGTTGGAGGTATAAATTACCGACAACCAAATACAATAAATTTAATCCCACATCTTATTCCATCTTATCCACATCCCTTGTACCAAACGACCCCTAACGGACATAGGGCAGTGGAAAATGAGACAATTCGGAATTTGGTCTTAAAGAGGGGCCCTAAGGTGAGGCCCTCTGTATTATTTGTACCAATGATTAATGTGATTTTCTACTTGCTTTTGTCATTTTCTTTTAAATTGTTAGTTGTTACTTTAGGTGCAGTTTCTGCTTTTGACTTGAATGACAGTTACTTTCGGTTGAAATGGATTTATTTGGCTTCATTTGAATTTTTCTGGCTTGGTCTCAATCTTGTTATCCTGATTCCATACATGCATGTGTTGACCACTCATGCTTATCGTTTTTGCACATTTGACTAAATCAGAGGCTAGAGATGGCAATGGGCGGGTTCAATCTCCACCCGCAAAAAATTCAATCCGACACGCCCCGCACTGCATAGCAAAATTTACTATTTATAACTCACCCCGCAATGACCCGCATCGCCCCGTCTCACATAACAAAAAATATATTTTTTCTTCATTTTTAAGTAGTAATTCTGGTGGTAAATTTTTTTTCTTTGACAGTCCAATAATATTTTTCAATCATATAAAAAAGGTACCGTAAAATATATTTTCTCCAATGAATTTGAAAATTTTCTTTTGGCTAGTTTACACAAAGCAATTTCCTTAGCATGCATGCACAGTTACCATGAATGTTCACTGCTTGTGTTGCGTGCCTATTTGATAGAAGAACAAATGCTCTATATATGCACTGTTGTTATTTTTTCTTTCACTGGTATGATATTAATTTTGGCTCCAAAATTTATGATTGTATAATTTAATTAACTGAGGTTACAGGATTCAGACTCTGAAATATTTCAAAAATAGTAAGAACACTCCAAAAGAAAAAAAAAAGTGCAATTACCCAAAGAATATTTGTTTTGCAAAAGAAAAAACTCTCAAAAATATTTTTTAAAAATATTGCCATAAAATTTGTAAGAATTAGTAATTGCGGACCAAAAACTGTTTGTTTTAGGATTGAATGTCTCGAGGATAAGCTTTGCTTATTCAACTGCAAAGTTCCTTAGCTCATCTATTTTGAACCCGCAACCGCCCTGCACACGTACTAATATTTTAAAAATAAATTAAACCCGCCCGCACCTGCACCCGCATCGCATAGACTTAAATCCACCCCGCTCCGCCCTGTCATAGGCGAGTTTAAAAGTTTATGAGTTATGAGTTTGTTATCAAACCCATAGGGATTATTTAGTATAAGATATCACTACTAAAAATTCGATAAAAATCGATCAACGTTGGTCGGTAATGGCAAAAAACCGACCAAAACACGACCATTTACATGTGGACGATATTTTTGTGGTCGGAAAGGAATACCGACCAAAGTTGGTCGGAAATTACCGACCAACTTTGGTCGGTCAATTAAATTCAAAAAAAAATATATTGCAAAACAAACCGACCAAAGTTGGTCGGTATTTTAATTATGTAATAAAAAGATTCACCATCTGAAAATCGAACCGGGGTCTGTACTGTGGCAGAATACTAATCTACCACTAGACCATTGGTACATTTTGTTTTAAGACTGTCTTTTATTTGATTTATACTCTTTAATTATATTTTCGCACGAAAATAACCGACCAAAGTTGGTCGGTTTTATTAAAAAGTAAAATTACCGACCAAAGTTGGTCAGTTTTTTTAAATGACCCGCCGAATTAACCGACCAATTTTGGTCGGTTTTTTTAATATTAATTTTTATTTATTTTAATTGAAAAACCGACCAAATTTGGTCGGTTTCTTGAAACATAAATTTTGCGGGACTCAAAAATAGTTTTCCGTATTTTTGCGCCAAAGAAAACGGACCAAAGCTGGTCGGTTTCGTAAAAAAAAAAATTTAAATTTATTTTTTGAAAAACCGACCAACTTTGGTCGATTATTTGGTCGGCTTTTTGACCGACCAAGTTGTTTTGGTCGATTTTTACCAAATTTTTAATAGTGTATAAGGATAATAATTCCGAAATAAAATTTGAAATTATATTTATCTCATGTTTGGTTATAAATACTAACTAATCCCGAGAGACTTTATATACTAAACGGTGGATTAGCTATCTATAGTTAATCCCACGGAGGTGTGAAATCCTAGTTTATCCTACTGTTATACAAAAAGACCCCATAATATATTAAATATTTATATACATTTAATAAATTTCTTCATATAAATACAAATCTAACCATGATCATTTGTCAGTTCGCCCAAACTCATAGAGTAGCTCCGTCCCTAAACTAATATGGTTAGGTCAACATCACATCTATACTTGACTGATCTTTTTTTCTTCTGGCCTTGTGTCACCCTAGATATCAATAATGGTGTATATAAAAACAATAGTACCAAACTTGTCCTTCCATTTCTTGTACCAAAAGCCATATTGTAGAAGAAACAATAAAACTGTTCCTTCCTCCGATAAAAGAAGAAACAATAAAAATTGGTACCAACAATGTAATTATCATGTTATTTTGATTATATAAACTTTTTCTCAGCTTGACATGATTTATTCAACGCATACCTAAATTTTTCGTAATTTTAATTACTTCTCTAAATTTGATTATTGATAAACTTAAACCCCATTTCACTACTAGAAATTCAGCCAAAATTCACCGCGGTCAACCGATCGACCGAAGTCGATCGATTTTTTAAAATATTTTATTTTTAATTTTCTTTTACGAAACCGAACGACTTCAGTCGTTTTTCTTTTTGGCGCAAACATGTAGAAAACTATTTTAGCATCCCGCGAAATTTATTTTTTAAGAAATCGGTCGATTTTTCATATAAAATAAATTAAAATTAATATTTAAAAAACGACCGAAAATCGACCGGTTATTTCAGTCAGTCATTTTAAAAAATCGACCGACTACGGTCGGTAATTTTATATTTTTAATAAAACTGACTGAAATCGGTCGGTTATTTTCGCGCGAAAATACAATTAAAGAGTACAAACAAATTAAAAGAAAATCATAAACCAAAATGTACCAATAGTTTAGTGGTAGAATAGTATCCTGCCATAGTACAGACCCTGGTTCGAGTCCCAGACGTTGTATTGTTTAATTGCATAATTAAAAATACCGACCGAATTCGGTCGGTTTTTTCGGCAGATTTTTCTTTTTGGGTCATTTGTGAAAATTAATTTACCGACCGAAATTGGTCGGAAATTGCAACCGACTTCGATCGCTATTTTTTACCGACCAACTTAATTTCGACGGATTAACGTCGGTCGGAAATCGGTCACTTTTTTCAGTTTTTCGACCGATTTCGATCGGTATTTCTGGACGGTTTTAGGTAGTTTTCTAGTAGTGTTTTTTGTTCAAACCAATTCAGTGGCAGATCCACAACACTATTTATAGGCTCAAAAGAACCTAATAACTTTTGCCCAAATTCTATACGTGTATATATTAAGTAGATCTACTAAATATCTATAAATATTTGATTGTAAAAATAGTTATTATTGTAAATTAATTAACTTGAGATAGCCGCAGAAACTTATAAACTTCAAATTCTGAATCTCGGTTATTGATTCCCCGTGGCAGGCGTTAATGGTATCTCTTAACTTTCCATAGTTTCACTATGTAGAAATTCAAGGGGCTAACAGTTCCATGACCGTTCCTCGTTTTTTGGCGTTTTAGGGCTATAAAACATGAATTCATCACGAGTTCCAAAATTTCATGTGCTACTTTCCACACCATCTTCATGAATTCGGACAATCGGCCCTGAATCACCTAAAATTTAGTGGGCCCATAAAAAATGACATAATGAGCATTAGTCATTGCTTTTTCATGACAATTCCTCGTTTTTTGTGTTTTAGAGTCATAAAATAGGAATTCAACATGATTTTAAATTTTTCGTGTGTTAATGTCCACGCTATCTTCATGAATAGGAGCGACCGATCCCGAATCACCTAAATATTTGTGGACCCATCAGAAATGACCTAATAAACAATAATCACTGCTTCTCCATGACCGTTCCTTATTTTTTGGCGTGACGATGAATAATGTTCCTTAGGTCATTTTTTATGGCTTGGGCTATAGCACAGAAAATCAAAGAATTGGGCAGAATTCAGGTTTTATGGCCCTAAAATGTCAAAACTGAGGAACAAACAAGGCGAGGCGATGGCTAATGTTCCTTAGGTCGCGTTTGATGGGCCGGTAAAATTTTAGGCGAATCAGATCTGGGCTCATGGACCTATGTGGATGTCGTAGTTTATAGCGCATGAAAATTTGGGAATTGAACAAAATTTCAGTTTAATGGGCCTAAAACGCCAAAAAGAGGAACGTTAATGGCGAGGCGATGACAAATGTTGATTAGGTCATTTTCTCTAGGCCGACATAATTTGGGGCGATCCGGTTGGGATACCCAGTCCCATGCAGATGGCGTGGGCTATAGCACATGAAAATCAGGTAATCGGGTGGAATTCCAGTTTTATGGCATTAAAACGCCAAAAAATGAGAAACGGTGATGGCGAGACGATGTTTACTGTTCCCTATGTAGTTTTTGATGGGTTGCAAAATTTTGGCGATTCGAGTCCAGGTGCGCGGACCCATGCGGATGATGTGGCTATAACACACGAAAATCTTCGAATCGGGCGAAATTCTAATTTTATGGCCCTAAAACACCAAAATATGAGCATCAGTGAGGCGATGACTAATGTTCCTTAGCTCGTTGTTGATGGGCCGATAAACGTTTAGGCGATACGGTTCCGAGTGCCTAGACCCAAGCGGATGACATGAGCTATAGCATACGAAAATCTAGGAATCGGGTAGAATTTCAGTTTTATGTCCCAAAAATGCCAAAAGAGTAACAATCATGGCGAGGCGATGAATAATGTTGCTTAACTCAGTTTTGATGGGCCAACAAAAGTTTAGGCGATACGGGTCCGGATGCCCAAACCCATGCGGATGGCATGGGCTATAGCACAAGAAATATGAGAATCAGGCAGAATTCCAGTTTTATGGCCCTAAATTCCCAAAACACGAGGAACGATAATGGTGAGGCGATGACTAATGTTCCTTATGTATTTTTTAATAGGCTTGAAAAAACTAAGGCGATCCAGGTCTCTGCGCTCGGACCCATACGAATGGCATGGACTATAGCACAGAAAATGCCAGTTTTATGGTTCAAAAATGACAAAAACGAGTAACGGTTATGGAGAGTTGATGAAAAATGTTCCTTAGGTCATTTTTGATGGGCCAGCAAAATTCTAGGCAGTCCGAATTCGGCGAAGCGGATGGGGTGGGCTATAGCATACTAAAATATGGAAATCAGGCAGAATTATAGTTTTATGGCCCAGAAACTCCAAATGAAGAAGAGTGGTCATGGCGAG
Organism: Nicotiana otophora; assembly: GCA_000715115.1. NCBI lineage: Eukaryota > Viridiplantae > Streptophyta > Magnoliopsida > Solanales > Solanaceae > Nicotiana > Nicotiana otophora. The sequence goes on from AWOL01S0029980.1 coordinate 84,752, forward strand.
GCGATGACTAATATTCCCTAGGTCATTTTGATGGGCCGGTAAAATTTTAGGCGAACCGTGTCCGGGCACCCAGACCTATGCAGATGGCTTGGGCTATAGCACACGAATATTTGGAAATGAGGCGAAATTCCAGTTTTATGGCCCTAAAATTTCAAATATGAGGAACGGTCATGGCGAGGCGATGAAAAATGTTCCTTAGTTTATTTTTTATGGGTTGGCAAAAGTTTAGGCGATCCATGTAATGATCCAACTGGTCATTTTGACTTTTAGAATCCCATTTCCCTAAATAAAACTTCCAGTAAGTGCTTTTACTAATTTATGACTTGCGGGGATGGTTGGTTCGAGATTTGGAAGTGTTCGGGTTGAAATCGGAATACTTGGTTCCTTAGTTTGGCTTTAAAGGCCCAAGTTTGACTTCGGTCAAAATTTTGAGAAAACCACCCCGGAATCGAGATTTTACAGTTCTAATAGGTTCGTATGATGATTTTGTTCTTGAGCGTATGTTCGAATCGGGTTTTGGATAACCCGGAAGCATTTCGGTGCTTAATAGTGAAAATCAACTATTTGAAGGTTTAATGTTCTTTAAATTGGATTTGGAGTAGGTTTTGGAGTAATTGAGGTCCGTTTGGAATTCTGAGCCTAAGAATATCTCCGTATGGTAATTTAAGACTTACACGCAAAATTAGGTGTCATTCCGAGTAGTATAAGTATATTTCGGCACGTTCGGAGTAAGTTTGAAGAATCTGAAATTTCTAAGTTAAATCAATTTGGTTTGAGGTATGATTCTTAGTTTTGATGTTGTTTTAAACGTTCTGAGGATTCGAGCGAGTCTGTTTTATGATTTCAAACTTATTGGTATGTTCGGGCGGGGCCTCGAGGAGCCTCGGGTGTTAATCGAACGAGGCTCGGATAGATTTTGGACCGTGGAGCAACAGTTGAAGCTTCCAGCTTCTGCTGCAACCGCACCTACGCTTGGCCAGTCGCAGGTGCGAGCCCGCAGGTGCATGAAAAGCACCACAGAAGCGAACTGGGCGCAGATGCGCAGGTACAACCGCAGAAGCACATCGCAGATGCGATGTACAAGTCGCAGAAGCGGACGGGGCCGGCTTAGGGGGAAGCCGCATCTGCGACGTATTTTCCGCAGATATAGAGCCGCAAATGCGAAAGTGCTGCTTGGCAGAATGTATTGAAAATCGGGGCTCAACCATTTTTGAGTCCATTTCTCCATTCTTGGGCGTTTTTGGAGCTTTTTGAGAGAGGATTTCAACTAGCAACTTGAAGGTAAGTTAATTCTACATACATTGAGTTAAATACATAGATTATGTGTAGATTATAACCTGTAAATTTGTGGAAATCAAGGGTTAGAGGAAAAACCTAGATTTGTATAAAAATGAAATTTTAACCACGAAAATGGTTATGGAATTGGATGAAAATTATATATTTGAGTTCTTGAGATTATGAGTAATGCTTTCCTCCAAAATTTTCCGAAATCCGGGCACGTGGGCCCGGGGTGAATTTTAAAAAATTTACCATTTTGGGTTTGGTAATTAATTTAATAGCTTAATTTCGAATTATTAAGCATGCATTAATTATTTTATATAACATTTGGATAGTTTCAGATTTTTTGGCACTGAATTGGGATTTTTACACGACATCGTGATCGAAAGTGGACTTTAAGACAAGGTAAGTCTCTTTCCTAACCTTGTAAGGGGGAATTTACCCCATAGGTGATTCACATTAATAATTATTGCTAATTGTGGGGGCTACGTACGCACGAGGTGACGAGAGTCCGTGCGTAGCTACTAATTGTGTTAATGTCCGGGTATTAGGACTCAAATCATGAATTACTTGTAATAATTGCTCCTTTTATTTAATTAAATTACTGGAATTATATTGCAATTTGTTTGAGGAAATAGTAAAAGATCGAAAGTTCATATACTCGAAATTTTGTGTGAATTATTGAATTGTTAATAGAGATTGAACATCCTACGTGTTAATATTATAATAACTTCTCATCCCGGAGGTTCATAAGAAAATATCCTCCTTTCTTGTGGAACGGGCCGAACACCTCGGCAGTATAGATGCATCTATGGATCACACCGCACGTGCCTCGGCAGTGTACACGACACTCTGGATCGGGTCGTACGACCTCGACAGAAATCGTGCCTAATATAATAATAACACGATACTTTGATATTTTAATTGCAACTTTTGAAGCTAATTGATAAATTAGAATTTACTGAAATTTAATTAATTAATTATTTCTGCTTGTTAATAAAATTATTGTTGTTCACCTGAAAAATCACGTTTAATTAATTATATTCTATTATGATATTATTGACCCTTAGTGAGTGTCAAAGTCGACCTCTCGTCACTACTTCTTCGAGATTAGGTTTGATACTTACTAGGTACATGTTATTTACGTACTCATGCTACGCTTGCTGCACTTTTGTACGGACCTGAGGCAGGTACTATCGGAGGACCTACCGGAGCATACCGCAGATATCCCGAGACTTAGTGGTGAGCTGCTTCTTTAGTCGTTCTGTAGCCCTTGAGTCTACTATTGTATTTGTATTATGTCTATTTTATTTCAGACAGTATTTAGAATTTTGTATAATCTACTAGATGCTCACACACTTGTGAGACCGGGTCTTGTCACACATACTAGTAGAATTGTGGATTTTATTATTTTACTTGGGTTTTGATTTTTCTTATTTCTCACATTGTCATAATATTTGCAAATACCCTGAGTTTTATTACTCGGATAATTTTTAAAGAAATGAATATATGTTTAAATCATTAGCTGTCTTGCCTAGCTGGGATGTTGGGCGCCATCATGACCTATAGGCGAATTGGGTCTGACAACATGGTATTAGAGTGCTCGGACTCATGCAGATGGTGTGGACTATAGCACTCGAAAATTTGGGAATTGGGCGATATTTCAGCTTTATGGCACTAGAATGCCAAAAAACATGGAACGGTGATGGCGAGGTGATGACTAATGTTCCCTAAATAGTTTTTGATGGGCCGCAAAATTTTAGGCGATTCGGGTCCGGGCGCCTGGACCCATGTGGATGGTGTTGTAGCACACGAAAATCTGGGAATCAGGCGGATTCTAGTTTTAAGGCACAAAAATACCATAAACGAGGAACGATCATAGCGAGTCGATGACTAATGTTCCTTAGGTCATTTTTTATAGACCTGCAAAATTCTAGGCGATCCCAGTCTGGGCTCCCGAAACTATGTGGATGGTGTAGGCTATAGCAAATGCAAAACTGTGAATCAGGCGAAATTCCAGTGTTATGGACTTAAAACACCAAAAACGAGGAACGGTCATGGCAACGCGATATCTAATGTTCCTTAGGTCATTTTTGATTGTCCGGAAAAATGTTAGATGATCCGGGACCGGGCTCCTGATGACGATCTTGAAACACACACTAAATTATGCTCGCTAAGTCGAATATAGTAAATTACAATATCATATCCACAGGAATTGGAGTTAAACAGTATTATTGTAGTTGGTAGCTAGATTTCTATCCAAGATGATCACACTTGATGTTTATATGATTAAAACTAAGATTATCTAGAAGTCTAAACTATTGATTAATAACAATCAACGCAAGTATTAAGCAAATGAAGTTATTAATTGGGTGAAGATAATGTTGATAGGATAGGTGCAAGACAAATGTTTGAGATTTAACTCTAGATAATTCACTTATAATGTTCAAGTGAGTCTCTCGAATTCACTTGATTATTAGTTCAATTGATTAATAGAAACTCCTCTCTCGATTAAGTCTCAACCTCACAAGATGAACCAATTTTAAGCACGTGAAGATATGCACGAATTCGTAGTGGATTGGTCTTTAGGAGAACCTCTTTCGATTATCCTCCTAACTAAGTTTAATCAACAATTCAACTGGCCTCTTCCGATTACCAAGAAGAATTAATGACTTCAACAAGCAAAATATAATGCAATAATATCACAAGTTATGCCTCTCTCGATTACATGAACAAGTGTATATAGATACAATATTTAAAACATCCAAAATGATTCAATACATAAAACTAGAGTTAATTATCCACAAAGAAATATCAATACACCAAATCCATCATACCCTAAAGAGAACTACTTCATGGATATGGTGTAATTCATCATAACAATGTTTACGCTAAAGGAAAACATAAAACAATTCAAAACCTTGTCTTGAGTGAGGATTGAATGATGACATCCTTGAGCTTTTGCTTCTCCACCTCCTCCTTGGCTTACTTAGGTCTAAGATGTGTCAAAAGTCCCACAAATACGCGAATTTGGAAAATACTTTGTAAAAATTGCACAGGCGCGCCGCATAGGGCGACACGCCATATAGGGAATTAGTGGAGAAATCCAGAGAGTTGATTCTAACAGGCTGCAGGAAAAATGGTTTAGCGCGGTGCCCCACGCGCGGCGGCGGTGGGGGTTTCTCTGAGTAAGGATTGTCCTTGACTTTTTTGATATCCAAATGTTGTTCTCGACCCCCGAACGCGATCCCAGTTTACTCCCTTAGGCTTTTACTCAGACTTCAAAGCTCCAAATCAATCAAATTCATTCTGTAACATCTTCATAGCTCGGAATCCACCTACAAGGCATAAAATATACAATTAGTGCATAACACTATCGATTAAAGCACATACTCTATTAAAGTGCAGTAAATTCGAGTGTAACAAGCGACTAAAATACGAGATTATAGCCTACCATCAACACCCCACACTTAAACCATTGCTCGTCCTCAAGCAATCAAACCACACTTTATATAGACACACCTTACTTAGCAACTCTCTAACTCATTACACCAAGAATATTTAGAATAGACTAAGCACAATAGTGTAACATCCTCGCCTCAAGGTTTGACTCACAAGCGCCACGCATTATTCACAACCCGCTCACTTAATATAATATAGAGGTCAATGACATTACTTTTTCTTCATGAATCAAGTGACCTCACACAACAATAGAGAGTAGTTCCACACACAATAATATTTAAGAATAATCAAGAACTCAAGATAGAAAAAATTCACTCACTGTCAGAACAACATTCATATGCCACAAAAGAATAACCATAGGCTTGCCCGTAGTGTACTACTCTACTAATTCGAGATCTTTCCTTTCTTATTCAATTCAAATGGCTCTTACGTTTTTTACACATTGCACCTTTCTTCTATTTCAATAGTTCCACTCAAAAGCCAAACCAATCACCCCACACTTCAACTTTTATAAAGTTCATAACAAATTCAAGTGCTTACGATAGGTACAAGGTTCAAATAGATGGTCAATTCAAACAAATTGTTAGGGCTTGTAATGTGGTTGCTAAAGAAACACGATTACATGCTCAAAGGAGTTAACTACGATACATAACAATTAGGTGGGTAATAGCATATAACTGGCTCAACAAAGAAATGCCTATATCACTTTCAAGACTAAATAAACTACTATTTCTTTTTGCAAACACACAGGGCAAGTTCTAGACATCCAATGCAATGCACAGAATACCACAAAATCTCACACCAACATGGCACATAACTCACTCAAGATTGGACTATCAAGACACTCTAGTCAAAGTAGTTAAGCAAGTTAAGATCATACAATTTAAGGCACTTATTTAAGAGTCAAAAACTGAGCCAAAGCGTCACAACCAAAGTACTCACTATTCTCAAGGCACAACAAAGTTAAGAGATATTTCTTCAATTCAAATCATAGCACAAGGTTTTCTACTACTATAAAAATAAAAACTAACTATACCCGGTTCAAATAAAACCAAAAGAACCGCGACACAAAGAAAAACCAAGGGGGAATTGTTATACTACCTAACAAAAGAAAATCTTTTTGTATTTTTCTTTCGACTTTTATCCCTCAATAAACCCGTCGAATGATATCCATCGTCGGGAAAAGTCAAAATTTTTAAATTTTTTGTGGTTTTTCAATTTGTTTCTAACTACAAAAATAACTAACACATATACATACAACATACAATTATCCCCTCCCCCCACCCCACACTTTAAGTTGTGACATGTCCCTATGACACACAATTAAAAAGCATAAAGTAGAGAAAACTTCCCTAAATCTCTAGTCGGGGTCTGAATTAAAGTCGGGCTCCATTCCACGTGCCCGAACTAGTGCACACATCCATGCAGACAGCTTCTTCTTAGCCTTCTTGGGGTACACCCCACACTTGTCTTTTTCTATCACTGGGATCTTCTCTTTCACGCCTTTCACCTTTCACTCCACACTTGCAGCTGACTTCTCCTTTTTCACCCCCGTTTCTACATTCATCTCGAAAGTTACGGTCTCATCACCCACTCTCAGCATGAGCTTTCTATCGTGTATATCTAATATTTCTCTACTCGTTGCTAAAATGGTCCTCCTAATATTAGTGGTATGTCTTTATTCTCCTCCATATTCACCACTATGAAATTTACAGGAAATACGAACTTATCCACCTGCACCAAAACATCTTCTACTATCCCCTCGGGTGTTATAGTCGTTTGGTCTGCCAGCTGCAAAGATATCGGTATTGACCCTATCTCTCCAATTTCATTCTCCAGCTTCCTGTAAATAGACAAAGGCATTAGATTAATTGAGGCACCAGAATCACATAAAGATTTATCAAAGTTAAGAGTACCTAAAGAGCAAGGTATTGTAAAACTTCCTGGATCTCCACACTTTTGTGGGAGTTTGTTTTGTAGGATTGCACTATAATACTCTGTGAGCTTAACCACCTTGGTATTTTCTATCTTTCTCTTCTTCGTAAAGACATCTTTCAAGAACTTGGCATAAATTGGCAATTGTGAGAGAACTTCATTGAGTGGCAGGTTTACATTAACATGTCTCAGCATATCTAAAATATTTTCAAACTGCTTGTCCAACTTTTCTCTATAGAGCTTTTGGGGAAAAGGTAGAGCAGGCATGTGCTTGCTCACATCATCAGATTCCTCCCTTCTTGAATTTTCTTCCTTCTTCTTTTTCTCAACTCCCTTCTTGCCTTTCTCAGTCTTTTTATCATCTTCAATTTTTAGCTCTTTCCCACTTTATTTTTCAGGCACGGCTTCTTTGTGAATTGGAGTGGGATCTTTCAACATTTGTCTACTTCTCAAGGTCACAAAATTTACCGTTTCTTTGGGATTCTTTTCAGTAACAATTGGCAGAGTACCTGGGATTCTGTCAGATAATATAGTTGCAATTTGTCCCAATTATCTCTCCAAGTTACGCAAACCTGTCCCAAGTTCTTTGATAGCTTCCCCATTATCATCTAATCTTTCATCAGTCTTGACAATAAATGACTTCATAAGATCTTCTAACCCAGACTGCATTGGTTGTTGAGGCTGAAATTGCGGCCTCGGCTGATTCCCAAAACTAAGAGCTCCTTGAAATCTCGAGTTATTTTATTGCCGTGCATTTGTTGTACCCCCAGGTGAACTCCATGAAACATCGGGGTGCTTCTGACCCATTGTATTGAAGTTGTAATTACCCACAACATTAACTTCCTCCATTGAAACTTGACACTCATTAGTAGGGTGTCCTCTTCCACATATGTCACATGCTGCATGAGGCTCATTATGTATTGAAGCTAAGGTTAGCTTCCTTATTTCCTTTTGCCATGACATCAAGTTGTACCTACACAGATGTGTTAGTATCAACCTGGTGAATACCAGTTAATCTTCTTCTTTCAGCAATCTCCGAGGGCCATTGATTTGCATCTTCGGACAACTCATATAGAATAGTAACTATCTCCTATGGAGTCTTCTTCATCAATGGACCTCCAGCTGAATTACTCAATGTTCTTCGTGAGGTCGGTTTCAATCCATCCTAAAAGTCCTAGAGTTACATCCAGAGTTTAATTATGCTATGTTGACACTTTCTGACTATCTCCTTAAATCTCCCCTAGGCTTCAAACACCGTTTCAGTCTCATTCTGGCAAAATTTATGGATCTCTCTTCCAAACTTGCCCGTTTTAGCTGAGGAGAAATATTTAGCAAGAAATGTTTTGGTCATCTCCTCCCATGTTCTAATCGATCCCTGGGGCAAGTTTCGAAGCCAGTGTTTTGCATCATCTTTGAGAGTGAAGGTGAATACCCTCAGATAAACTGTATCTTGTGACACACCATTATACTGAAAGGTGTTCATGATCTCCTAGAAGTCCATTAGATGATTGTTTGGATCTTCGTTCATCTTTGCTCTGAAGACACAACTGTTTTGGAGGGTTTGGAGCAACCCTTGCTTTAATTCAAAATTATTGGCTGCAATTGGAGGTGGTCTCATACTAGATAAGCCTTGGTTGTAGACCGGTCTAGCATAAGTACCGAGTGGTCTCCCTTTTCCTGGAGCTATGTTTCCGAATTATTCTGGAACCAAAGGTTGATTCTGAGCTATTCTTCGAGCTCTCTCTTCCTTATAAGTAATTTGTACATCTATGAGTGCTGCTTCTTCAGCATCTCATGTAGTTGTTTCTCTAAGTTGGGCTACCTCTCTCGCAGCCAAATCAACATTATCATCATCTCCCACAATCTTTTCTTTGGTTGAGGATTGCCCAACCTTCTCTATATTCTTAGGAAGATTTCTTTCCCTCCTCAACAGTTGCAGATGTTTCTCGATTTATGGTTCGTATGGTTGTAATTCCTTACTAGAAGATCGAGTCATGCACTATTCTAACTTCTAGCATGCGCACAGTCAATGAACACCCGAACGTAAAAGGGAAAAAATAAAATAAAAATAGAAAGAAACATTTCTGAATTAGCACTACAAACTATTTCAAACACTATTGATTGTCAATCGCCAAAAGTTGACGAGCTTGAAACACACACTAAATTATGCTCGCTAGTCGAATATAGTAAATTAAAATATCGTATCTACAGAGATTGGAGTTAAATAGTATTATTGTTGTTTGTAGCTAGATTGCTATCCAATATGATCACACTTGATGTTTATATGACTAAAACTAAGATTAACTAAAAGTCTAAACTATTGACTAATAACAATCAACGCAAGTATTAAGCAAGGGAAGTTATCAATTGGGAGAAGATAGGGTTGATAGGATAGGTGCAAGACAAATATTTGGGATTTAACTCTAGATAATTCACTTCTAATGTTCAAGTGCGTCCCTTGAATTCACTTGGTTATTAATTCAATTGATTAGTAGAAACTCCTCTCTCGATTAAGTCTCAACCTCACAAGATGAACCAATTTTAAGCACGTGAAGTTATGCACGAATTCGTAGTGGATTGGTCTTTAGGAGAACCTATCTCGATTATCCTCCTAACTAATTTTAATCAACAATTCAACTAGCCTCTTCCGATTACCAAGAAGAATTAATAACTTCAACCAACAAAATATAATGCAATAATATCATAAGTTATGCCTCTCTCTCGATTACATGAACAAGTGTATATAGATGCAACAGTTAAAACATCCAAAATAATTTAATACATAAAACTAGAGTTAATTATCCACACATAAGTATCAATACACCAAATCTATCATACCTTAAAGAGAAGTACTCCATGGATATGGTGTAATTCATCATAACAATGTTTAAGTTAAAGGAAAACATAAAACAATCCAAACGCTTGTCTTGAGTGAGGATTGAATGTTGAAATCCTTGAGCTTTTGCTTTTCCACCTCCTCCTTGGGTTACTTAGGTCTAAGATATGTCAAAAGTCCAAAAACTAATGTTTTTCCATGTATTTATACTAAGTAGGGTCAGGCCCGGATGGAAACACCTTTTCCTATGCGAATTTGGAAAATACTTTGTAAAAATTGCACAGGCGCGCCACATGGGGCGACGCTCCATGCGGGGCATTAGTGGGGAAATCCAGAGAGTTGATTCTGACAGGCTGTCTTGACAGTGGGGGTTTCTCTGAGTACGGATTTTTCTTGACTTTTTTTGATATCCAGATGTTGTTCTCGACCCCCGAACGTGATCCCGGCGTACTCCCTTGTGCTTTTACTTATACTACAAATCTCCAAATCAATCAAATTCATTATGTAACATCTTCATAGCTCGGAATCCTCCTACAAGGCATAAAATACACAATTAGTGCATAACACTATCGATTAAAGCACAAACTCTATTAAAGTGAAGTAAATTCGAGTGTAACAAGCGATTAAAATACGAGATTATAGCCTACCATCACCTGAACCCATGTGGATGACATGGGCTATAGCACACGAAAAACTTGAAATCGGGCGCAATTTCAATTTTATGTCCCTAAAACACCAAAAAGCGAGGAACGGTAATGGCTAGGCAATGACTAATGTTCCCTATGTCCTTTTTGATGGGCCAAATTTGTTTTAGGCGATCTGGGTTCGTGCGCCCGAACCTATACGTATGGCACGGGCTATAGCACACGTAAATCTGCGAATTGGGTGGAATTCTAATTTTATGGCCCTAAACGGCCAAAACCTGAGGAACGATCATGGAGAGATGATGACTAATGTTCCTTAGATTATTTGTGATAGGCCTACAAAATGTTAGGTGATCCGGGTCCGTTGCCCGGAACCATGCGAATGGTGTGGGCTATAACACACGAAAATTAGGGAATCAGATGACATTACTGTTTTATGGACCTAAATCGCCAAAGTATGAGAAATGGTGTTGGCGAGGAGATGAAAAATGTTCCTTAGGTCATTTTTGATTTCTCGGCAAAATTTTAGGTAATTCGGGTCCGAACACGTAAACATCTGGGAATCGGGCGGAATTCCAGTTTTCTGCCCCTAAACCACTAGAAAATGAGGAACGGTCATGGCGAGGCAATGAATAATGTCACATATGTCGTGTATGATGTGCCGATAAAATTTTAGGCAATCAGTGTCCTGACACTCGGACCCATGCGGATGTCGTGGGCTATAGAACATGAAAATCTAAGAATCGCGTGGAATTCCAGTTTTATGGTCCTAAATGCTAAAAAATGAGGAGCGATCATGGCGAGGCAATAACTAATGTTCCTTAGGTCATTCTTGATGGGCCAGAAAAATTTTAGGCGGTCCGGGTTCAGGCGCTCGAACACATGCGGATGGCATGGGCTATAATAGACGAATATTTGGGAATGAGCCGGAATTCTAGTTTTACGGCGCCAAAACGCCAAAAATAAGGAACGGTGATGGCGAGGTGATGACTAACATTCCTTAGGCCATTTGTGATGGGCCGGAAAAATGTTAGGCGACCCGTGTCCGGGAGCCCGAACCTATGCGGATAGAGTGGTATATAGCATACAAAAATCTGGGAGTCGTGCGGAATTCCAGTTTTATGGCCCTAAAATGCTAAAAATGAGGAAAGTTCATGGCGAGGTGAAGACTAATATTCCCTAGATCATTTTTAATGGGCCGGCAAAATCTTAGGTCATCCGGGTTCGGGTGCCCGGACCTATGAGCATTGCGTGGGCTATAGAACACGAAAATTTGGGAATCAGGCGGAATCCCAATTTTATGGCTCAAAAAGGCCAACAAATGAGTAACGGTCATGGCGAGGTAATGGATAATATTCCTTATGCCATTTTTGATGGACCGGTAAAATTTTATGGCACTAAAATACGAGGTAAAATGCAAATGGCAAGCGCTATAACACACGAAAATTTGGGAATTGGACAGAATTCCAGTTTTATGGCACTAAATGCCAAAAATGAGGAACGGTTATGGCAAGGAGATGAATAATGTTCCTTATGTAGTTTTTGATGGGTCACAAATTTTAGGCGATTCGGGTTCGAGTTTTCGGAACCATACAAATAGCGTGGGCTATAGCACATAATAATCTAAAACTGGGGCAGAATTCCAGTTTAACGGTCCTAAAATGGCAAAAACGAGGAACGGTCATGGAGAGGCGATGACTAATGTTTCTTAGCTTATTTTTGATAGGCCGACAAAATGTTAGCCGATCCGGGTCCGGGCGTCCGAACCCATGTGGATGACGTGAGCTATAACACACGAAAATCTAAAAATTGGGAGGAATTCTAGTTTTAGGGCACAAAAACGCCAAAAAATGAGGAACAGTCATGGAAAGGTAATGACTAATGTTCCCTAGGTCATTTTTGATGGACAGGCAAAATTTTAGATGACTCAAATCCGAGCATATGAAAATTTGGAAATCGGGCAGAGTTCTAGTTTTATAATCCTAAAATGCCAAAAAATGAGGAACACTCATGGCTAGATAATGACTAATGTTCCTTAGGTCATTTGTGATGGGGCATCAAAATGTTTGGTAATCCGAGCCCGGGCACACGAAAATATGGTAATCGGGCGGAGTTTTAGTTTTATGGTCCAAAAATGCCAAAACGTAAGGCACGGTCTAGCGAGGTAATGACTAATATTCCTTAAGTCATTTTGGATGAGCTGGTAAAATTTTAGGTGACCCGGATCCGGGCGCCCGGACACATGCGAATGGCAAGGGCTATAACACATGACAATTTTAGACGAAATTAAATTTGTTTGGCCGTAAAATGCAAAAACATGAGGAACGGTCATGGCGAGGCAATGACTAATGTTTCTTAGGTCATTTTGATGGGCGGATAAAACTTTAGACGATCCAGATATGGATGCCTAGACACATGCGGATGTCGTGGGCTATAGCATATGAAAAATCGAGAATCGGGCGGAATTCTAATTTTATGGCCCTAAAACGCCAAAAAACTAGGAACAGTCATGGGCAGGCAATGAATAATGTTCCATAGGTCATTTTGTATGTGCAGGAAATTTTTTAAGCAATTCGGGTCTGGGCGCCCGAACCCATGTGGATGGCGTAGGCACAAATATCTAGGAACCAGGCGGAATTTCAGTTTTTTAGCCCTAAAATGCCAAAACATAATAGGAACAATCATGGAGAGGGGATGAATAATGTTCTTTAAGCCGGGCCGGTAAAATGTTAGGCAATACAGATCTAGGCGCCCGAACCCGTACAGATGGTATGGGCTATAGCACACGAAAATCTGGGAATCAGGCGAAATTCAAGTTTTATGATCTTATAACGCCTAAAAATGAGGAACGGTCATTGCAAGGCGATGACTAATGTTCCGGTTTTATGCGCCTAAAATGCCAAAATATGAAAAACTCTCTTGGTGAGGCGATAACAAATGTTTCTTAGGTTATTTTTATGGACCGATAAAATTTTAGGCTATCCGGGTGTGGGCGCCGAGACCCATACAGCTAGGGTGGACTATAGCACGTGAAAATCAGGGAATCTGGCAGAATTCCAGTTTGATGGCACTAATACGCCAAAAAACGAGGAATGGTGATGGAGAGATGATGATTAATTTTCCCTATGTAGTTTTTGATGGGCCGCAAAATTTTAGGCGATTCAAATTCGGGCTCCCGGACACATGCGGATGATGTGGGCTATAGTAATATGAAAAACAAGAAATCAGGCGGAATTCCAGTTTTATGGCCATAAAACGCTAAAATGAGAGGAACGGTCATGGCGAGGTAATGAATAATGTCCCTTAGGATATTTTTGATAGGCTGGCAAAATTTTAGGCGATCTGAGTCGGGACCCCGAGACCCATACGAATGGCGTGGGCTATAGCACACGCAAATTTGGGAATCGGGTAGAATTTAAATTTTATGGCCAAATGTCAAAAACATGGAATGGTCATGGAGAGGCGATGTCAAATGTTCCTTAGGTCATTTTTGTTGGGCCGACAAAATTTAAGGCGATCCGAATCCGGGCGCCCAGACCCATGCGAATGGCGTGGGCTATTGCACGCGAAAATCTGGCAATCAGGTGGAATTCTAATTTTATGGCCCTACAAGATAACAAATGATGAAGAGTCATGGTGAGGCGATGCCTAATGTTCCTTATGTCATTTTTGATGGGCCGATAAAATTTGAGGCGATCCGGGTCAGGGCGCCCGGACCCATGCAGATGGCGTGGGCTAGCACATGAAAATATCAAAATCGGGGCGAAATTCTAGTTTTATGGACCTAATATTCAAAATTCAATGGAACGGCCCTGGAGAGTCGATGTATAATGTTGCTTAGGTCATTTTTGAAGGCCGGAAAAATTTTAGATAATCCGCATCCGAGCGTCCGGACCCATGCGGATGGCGTGGGCTATATAGCACACGAAAACCTGGAATCGGCCGGAATACAAGTTTTGTGGCCCTAAAATGCCAAACCAATGAGGAACGGTCATGAATAATATTACTTAGGATGTTTTTCATTTACCGAAATAATTTTAAGCGATTCGGGTCCAGGGCGCCCGTACCCTAGCGGATGGCGTGGGCACACGAAAATTTGGAAATCAGGCGGAATTCTAGTTTTTATGGCCCTAAAATGCCAAAAATGAGGAATGATCATGGCGAGGAAATAACTAGTGTTCCTTAGGTCGTTTTTTATGGGCGGGAAAAATTTTAGGGAATCCGGGTCCGGGTACACAAAAATCTGGAAATTGGGCAGAATTCCAATGTTTTGGCCCTAAAACGCCAAAAAACAAGAAACGGTCATGGCGAGGCGATGACTAATGTTTCTTAGATAATATTTGAAGGGTCGGTAAAATTTAGGCGATACGGGTCCGCGCGTCTAGTGCCATGCGGATGGCATGCGCTATAGGACACGAAAATCTGGGAATTCGGTGGAATTCCATTTTTATGGTCCTGAAATGCCAGAAAACGAGGAACATTCATGGAAAGGTGATGAATAATGCTCCTCAAGTTGTTTTTTATGGTCCAACAAATTTTTAGGCGATCCGAGTCCAGGCGCCCGGAAACGAGGAACAGTCATAGAAAGACGATTACTAATGTTTCTTAGCTCATTCTGGATGAGCATGAAAATGTTTAGGGCCTCCGGGTCCGGGCTCACGAATCTATGCGGATGACGTGAGCTATAACACACGAAAATCTAAGAATTGGGTAAATGCCAAAAAATTTTAGTTTTTATGGCCCTAAAATGCCAAAAAATGAGGAACGGTCATGGAGAGGTGATTACTAATGTTGTTAGGTCATTTTTGATGTGTCAACAATATTTTAGGCGATCCGGGTCCGAGTGTATGGACCCATGAGGATGGCATGCTCTATAGAATATGAAAATCTGGGAATCAGACAGAATTCTAGTTTTATGGCCCTAAAATGTAAAAACATGATGAACGGTCATGGCGAGGCAATGACTAATGTTCCTTAAATTATTTTTGATGGACCGCTAAAATTTTATGCGATGCAGATTTGGGCGTCGGGACCCATGCAGATGACATGGGCTATAGCATACAAAATCTGAGAATCTGGCAAAATTCAAGTTTTATTGTCTTAAAACGCCAAAAAGCGAGGAACGGTCATTGCAAGGCGATGACTAATGTTCCTCAGGTCGTTATTGGTGGTCTAGCAAAAGTTTAGGCGATCTGGGTACGGGCGCCCGGACCTATGCGGATGGCGTGGGCTATAGCACACGAAAATCATGAAATCGGGTGAAAATCTAGTTTTATGGCCCGAAAACGCCAAGAAATAAAAACCGATCATGACGATATAATGACTAATGTTCCATATGTAATTTTTTATGGGCCGACAAAATTTGAGATGATCCGAGTTAGGGCGCCCAGGCTTATGCGGATGACGTGGGCAATAACATGCGAAAAT
Organism: Nicotiana otophora; assembly: GCA_000715115.1. Classification (NCBI taxonomy): domain Eukaryota; kingdom Viridiplantae; phylum Streptophyta; class Magnoliopsida; order Solanales; family Solanaceae; genus Nicotiana; species Nicotiana otophora. Next base: position 100,334 of record AWOL01S0029980.1, read on the forward strand.
CTTAGAATCGGGCAGAATTCAAGTTTTATGGCCCTAAAACGTCAAAATACGAGTAACGTTCATAGAGAGGCGATGATTAATGTTCCTTAGATACTTTCTTATGGGCCGGATAATTTTTAGGCAATGCGGGTTTGGGTGCCCGGACCCATGCGGGGTGGCATAGGCTATGGCACATGAAAATTTGAGAATCGAGGGAAATTCTAGGTTTATGGGCCTAAAACGCCAAAATATGAGGAACAGTCTTGGTGAGGCGATAAAAAATGTTTCTTACGTTATTTTTTATGGACTGGTAAAATTTTAGGCGAACTGGGTATGGGCGCTGGGACCCATACAGCTGGCGTGGGCTATAACACGCAAAAATCAGGGAATCTGACGGAATTCCAGTTTGATGGCACTAATATGCCAAAACACGAGGAACGGTGATGGCAAGATGATGACTAATGTTACCTATATAGTTTTTGATAGGCCGCAAAATTTTAGGCGATTCAAGTTCAAGCGCCCGGACCCATGCGAATGGCGTGGGCTATAGTATATGAATAACTAGGCAGAATTCCAGCTTTATGGCCATAAAATGCCAAATAATGAGGAACGGTAATGGCGGGGCGATGACTAATGTTCCTTAGGCCATTTTTGATAGGCTGGCAAAATTTTAGGTGATCTGGGTCATGACGCCGAGACCCATGCGGATGGCGTGGGCTATAACATACGCAAATTTGGGAATTGGGCGGAATTCAAATTTTATGGACCAAAAAGGCCAAAATACATCGAATGGTCATGGAGAGGCGATGTCAAATGTTCCTTAGGTTATTTTTGTTGGGCCGACAAAATTTTAGGCAATCCAAATCTGGGAGCCCTGACCCATGCAAATGGCATGGGCTATTGCACACGAAAATTTGGGAATCGGGCGGAATCCAAAGTTTATGGCCCTACAAGCTAACAAATGATGAAGGGTCATGGCGAAGCAATGCCTAATGTTCCTTATGTCATTTTTGATGGGCCGACAAAATTTGAGGCGATCCGGGTCAGGGCGTCTGGACCCGTGCAGATGGCGTGGGCTACATGAAATATGGAAATCAGGCGAAATTCTAGTTTTATGAACCTAATATTCAAAATAAAATGGAACGGGCATGGTGAGGCAATGAATAATGTTCCTTAGGTAGTTTTCGATGGGATGGCAAAATTTTAGGCGATCCGGGTCCGGGTACCCGGCCCCATATGGATGGCGTGGGCTATAGCCCACGAAAATTTGAGAATTAGTCAAAATACTAGTTTTATGGACCTAAAACGCCAAAAACGAGTATGGGTCATGAAAAGGTGATGACTAATATTCCTTAGGTCGTTTTTAATGGGCCGACAAAGTTTTAGGCGATCTAGGTCCGGGCACCCGGATCCATGAAGATGACATGGGCTATTGCACAAACAATTTGGGAATGAGGTGGAATTCCAGTTTTATGGTCCTAAAAAGCTATAAAAATGAGGAAGGGTTATGGAAAGCCGATGCCTAACGTTCCTTGGGTCATTTTTGATGGGCCGACAAAATTTGAGGCGATCCGGGTCCAGGTGCCCGGACCCATGCAGATGACGTGGGCTATAACCCACGAAAATTTGGTAATCGGGCGAAATACTAGTTTTATGGCCCTAAAACGCCAAAATACGAGGAAGGGTCATGGCGAGGCGATGACTAATGTTACTTAGGTCGTTTGTGATGGGCCGACAAAATTTTACGTAATCTGGGTCTGGGCGCCTGGACCAATGCGAATGACGTGGGCTATAGCACACGAACTCGAAAATTCCAAGAAACGAGGAATGGTCATGGCGAGATAATGACTAATGTTCCTTAGGTCATTTTTGATGGGTTGACAAAATTTGAGACGATCCGGGTCAGGTCGCCGTGACCCATGCGGATGGCGTGGGCTATATAATACACGAAAATCTTGAAATCGTGCGCAATTCCAGTTTAATGTCCCGTAAATGCCAAGAAACGAGAAACAATCTTTGGTGAGGTGATGATTAATGTTCCTTAGTTCATTTTTGATGGGCCTACAAAAATTGAGACGATCCAGGTCAATGCGCCTGGACCCATGCGGATGTCGAGGCGATGAAAAATGTTCTCTATGTAATTTTTGATGGGCTGTAAAATTTTAGGCGATTCCGGTCCTGGCGCCCGGACCCAAGCAGATGGCGTGGGCTATAGTATACAAAAATCTAGAAATCGGGCGAAATTCTAATTTTATGGCCCTAAAATGCCAAAACAAAGAGTAAAGGTTATGGCGAGCTGAAGACTAATGTTCCTTAGGTATTTGTTTTATGGGCTGGAAAAGTTTTAGCCGATCCAGGTCCCGGTACCCGGACCCATGGAGATAGTATGGGCTATAGCATACAAAAATCTAGGAATCGGTAGAATTCCTGTTTTATGGCCCTTAAATGCCAAAAATACGAGGAACGGTCATGGAGAGGCGATGACTAGTGTCTCTTAGGTCGTTGTTAATGGATAGGAAAAGTTTTAGGAGATCCGTATACGGGTGCCCGGACCCATGCAAATGGTATGAGCTATAACACACGAAAATAAGGGTGGCAAGTGGGCCGGTCCAGGCCCTGGACCGGCCCGGGACCGCGGGCCAAACGGGC